>CAUYSK010036884.1:0-16973 GCA_963575035.1 Avahi laniger | reverse complement strand
CTACAGGCATGTGCCACCATGCCCGGCTAATTTTTTCTATATATTTTTAGTTGTCCAATTAATTTCTTTCTAATTTTAGTAGAGATGGGGTCTCGCTCTTGCTCAGGCTGGTTTCGAACTCCTGAGCTCAAACAATCCGCCCGCTTCAGCCTCCCAGAGAGCTAGGATCACAGACGTGAACCATCGCGCCTGGCCTCCCAGCATTTTTTGATGCAGGCATTTATTGCTCTAAACTTCCCTCTTAGCACTGCTTTTGTTGCATTCCATAGGTTTTGGTGTGTTGTGTTTTCATTTTCATTTGTTTCAAACATTTTCAATTTCTGTCTTTATTTCTTCGCTGATGAGGGGGTATTTGGACTCTTAGAATTTCATCACCTAAGCTTCTCTTCTCACTGCAATCTGGTCCTTTTTTCAATTTAAGGAACATGCAAAGAACAGGTATTTAATCTCTACAATCAGTAATAGATTCTATTGAAGAGTACATTATAAGGAGATTGCAATATTAGAATTTCCTTTATGCTGATACCAATCCTGCTTATAAAAAATTAGCTAGCAAGACATTATATATAGATTTTGTTGTTGCTTGGGATAATTCTTGCTTCTCGAGCAGTTGGTAAAAAAAAAAAAAAAAACTATTATAAAAGTTCTATTTTACCTATAAGCACTTTGTAAAGCATTGAATTAGAATTTTCCAGTGCTTTAGTTCCTGCCTAAAGTCTATACTCTTTATAAACTGTACTAACAAGCCACAAAGTATTTCAATGTCTTTTCACTTTTGTTACATTATTTCTTCATCTTGAAAACTCCTATTAGAGGGAAAATGTGATGTGTTATCAGGATCTAATGTTGATTAGAAAATCCAACCATTAATTAATAACAAAGTAAATTTCATTCTGCATTTAATCTTCTTCCTAGAGCAAGTAGCACTTTTAATAGTCATATTATCTCATACCACATTACTACTATTAATGCTAGGTTTTATGATAGATTTTGATTACTGACAGTTGGACAGTTTAAAAAAATCCAGGTAGTTTGCAGCTTTACTAGCATTAATGAAATAGTACAGATTGACGACAGGAAAGCGAGAGAGTGAAATAGAAGTATGAAGATTTGTTTGAAAGTTTCCAGATGCATGGTAAATGGAATGCTAGGAGAAAAGTGAGAAAAAAACTTTCTTTAAAATGAAAATGCGTTTAGTAATGACTTAATAATCAATAATGAAGTATAAATTATAACTTAATAAAGAGTTATTACAGTTAAATAACTGCTACTTATATTTGCAGTGTATTTTAATAAACTTGTTAGTTGTTTAAAATATGCTGAAGGTGATCCAAGCTTTCAGAACTTAATGTATTAACCAATAAGCAAACTGGAAAAAATAATGGTTTCTAGTTATCGAAGCCTAAAACATAAGCAATATAAGAATATAATGAATATGTATTATGGTCAAAAATATGAAAACCATTTTGTTTTCACATAATAATGAGGAAATGGTATAGAAAACATATCTCAAATATCAAAATATAGTATCAGATATGATAATTAATAGCAATATGATAATAGCGAATGTTATTCTGAGATTGAATAGTTTCAAACAATTTAGGTGCCATAGAGATTACCCTGATAATAATGGAGGCATTTATTCTTCATAAATGAGGTTTGAGATAATCACATATAATGGGAAAAAACATTTCTGAAGATTTATACTTTATATTTGCAATCTGAAACTAAAACTTAAAGATTTAATAAGTATATAAACTAAAAATCAAATCTCAGACAAAATATATAGTTACTACTTATTAGTGTTCCCTTTATTGTAAAAATGACTATTTTCATTCTTCTAGTGAAAGAAAACTGTAATGCCACCCAACTTTCAGAGCTTTCTACAGATGCTTCCAAAATTTGATGTAGAACACAATAATTTTATTTCTTGGCAGAAATAAAATGTTGCTTTTCACAGTAATTGCTTCTTTGGGCGAAAATTAAAGCATTTTTGCATTATTAACACAGCAGCTCTGCTAGTACATGTATTATAAAACTCATTTTAGGAATGAGGCTTACTTTGAATATTATGAATTTCATCAGTTTTTTAAAGTTACATCTTCAGGGATAAAAGATTCTGAGTTACAGTATAGGCAAAATTTATTTTAAATTGTTTTTAAACATTTTATAGTACATATTAACTCTGCATTTCAACAGAGTTTAGGGTAAATCCAAATTAAATATATTTTGGATAAGTCCAAAAGTTTTCAAACAGATTAAGCTTTAGCATATGTAAGGAGTAAACAATTACAACCTGTATAAGGTAAATTATTAAATACACTAAACATATTGTTATATAGCCAGAAATAATTTCATAAATAATAATCTTTACATTGTATATAGTAGATAGTCCCCTAGTTAGTGTGTAAAACAAAATAAATTTAAAATACTTTCTGAGATTACTCCCCAAATAAGCAAATAACAAAAATGCTAACATTTTACAAATGCCTAGGGGAACACAGGCAGCATTATGAACCTAAATAATTAATAAAATGTACATAATCCATTAGGTCTGGTCATTTTGTGTGCACTTTCTTTGGCTCATTCATTCATTCATTGTATGCCAGAATTAAAATAAAACAAAACACACTTGACTCAGTCAAGTGTACATCCTATTCTAATATATGCTTTAGGATATTTTATTATTTAACTAAAAACAACACTAACAGTTTAATATACTTAGGGGGAGGGAGGAAATGGGTCAGAGAGAAATGTAAAGGTTGAGAGAAAGAGATCTTTTATATTTTAAAGTATTTAGCATCACTTATGCAAAAAGATGGGAAAATTTCCCAAGGCATATCTATTCTTTCTTCTTGTTAGGATTACTGATTATTCTGAAACTTTAGGACTCATTTATAAACTAAAGCATAATTTGGTCTACAAAATAACCAAATCATACTGTGGCTTTTTTTTTTTTTAATGGAACAGGGACACAGCATATTTTGTGTTTTTTTAATAATATGTTTCCTTTTAAAATTTACATTCAGTGAAATGCATAAATCTTCAGTGTATCATTCACTGAGTTTCAACTAATTAGTATACCATGCAAGCCAAATCCCTATCAAGATACAAGCTATTACATTAATTGCAGAAAGATTCTTTATCTCCCTTCCCAGTAAAGTCTCTGTCTCCATCCCCAGATGAAACCATTTTTTAACTTTTTTCTACCATAGATTAGTTTCACCTATTCTAGAACTTTCATTCAGTATATTTTTCAGATTCATCCATGTTGTTGCGTGTATCACTAGCTAATTCCCTTTTGTTGCTGAATAATATTACATTGTATGGATATATTACAGATGTTTTTGTTCTCCTATTAACGAACACCAAGGTCATTTTTACTTCTTGATAATTATGAATAAAGCTGCCATAAACATTCTTTTAAAAATCTTTTTATGGACATATATTTTCATTTATGTTGGGTATATATCTACTAGCAGAATTTCTGGGTTATAAGGTAGGTATATGTGTAGTTATGAAACCGCCAGAACTTTTTTCAGAAGTGATTATACCATTTTACATTCCCAGTAACAATGAATGAGAGCTCTGCTCCATCTCCTTGACAAGACTTGGTATTATCAGTCTTTTTAAACTCAGACATTCTGATGAATCTGTAGTGGCAACTCACTGCAATTTTAATTTGATTTCTCCAAGGTGTGTCCAAGCATGTTTTGATTCTCTATTTTGATAATATATGTGACATATATGATATGTGGGGTTTAAGACTTTATGAGGAAAAAAAGTAAAATTTCTCCTAAAATGTAAGAAATGCTACAAAATATTGTAATGTAACAATATTTAAATTAGACACCTAGACAGAGGTTATATAGATAATATGAATATTGAAGCAATTAACTTTTGAATATATATTTCATCCAAGGTTATAAAAAATTCATTGTATTAAAATCATTGATTACCATTATACAGTTTCAAAATATGATGCTTGATAAACATCAACAAAAAATATTCTGAGTTATTATAAATTGCATGGTCTTATTTTGAAGTTGTAGAGATATAATTTAAAATACTTTTTTTAAACCTCAACTTAAATGCTTATATGAATTTATAGTTAATGTAATTATACCATTTTATTGATAGTATGAGAATCATTTTCTTGGTTTTTAAAGACCACAGGATTCTATTTAGTACACTACTCTTTCTAATGTACTAAATAATTTTCCATAATTGGAAAAAATTTAAATATGAGCAAGTTAACAAGTAATTCATCCCTTTCTCTGTGGGAGAGCTGAATTCTCCTCTTTTTGTTCCTATACTTTCTCTCTGAAATTGCATTTATTTTGGATTCTTAGAGAATATTTGTATTAGATGAATTTTGACATATTAAAATACATGCTCGTTTTATGATTCCATAGTCCCTGTGTACGGGTTTTAATTACAAAGTACAAACAAATGTTAGGAGAGAAAACCAATTTTTTTTCCAGATATACTTAACATTTTTGAAGGAATGAAAATATGACTTGAGTTCTTATTTGCAAAGAAAGATTTAGTCATCTATTCAACTATCATTTATTTAGTATCAATCTTATGTGAAGTGCTTCATTAAGAGGTAAGGATACAAATTACATGGTCCTGCTTTTTAATTAACTGCTAGGACCATAGGTAGCAACAGTTGAAAGGAAGTATATTAAAAGCATTTGGCTTGGTTTCAGAAGTTGGCAATCAAGATACAGTCAGAGTTTAGGATCAAGAATGCATATAGGTAATGGTGACAATGAAAGTCAAAACTAGGTGGAAGGCAGGCATGAAGCCACAGCAACAGAAGCAGGGATGAAAAAGGCAAAGAGTTTTACCAAAGAAAGACAAAAATATGAAAAATAAAAAGAAATGTAAAGATAGGGCAAAGCTTGCAAGAGATGAGATGCAGAGTGATAGCAATAAAGTGACTATGACCCTGAGGTAAAATCTAAAACAATTCCAGTTTCTAATATGATGCAATGCAGTAAGAAGCACGGCTCTAAAGACAGACTTTGGGCCAACCCATATCATATTACATCTCTCCACTAGACTACGAGCTCCATGATATATCTGTACTACTAGGGCAAATACAATACCTAACATTTAATAAGCTCTCAATGAATGTTCACTGGATAAATACAGAAATGAACAAATGAGATGGCAGATTGCCAATTCCAAACACTGTACTATAGTTTTCTACACATCTTTAGTATGTCAATTACTCTTGTTTTGCTGATTTTTGGGTTTAAAAAATTTCAGGATAATGTTAACATTCTTTTCTCTGGTGGTGTGAAGATTACAATAAAACTACTGAATAGTCTTTGTAAATATTTCCATTGAAATATATAATAATTATATTTAAATAAGTCTAAATAATTTTCAACTTACTACTAAAAATGGGATGACAGTACACTTAACATGTCCCTCAAAGAGCCAGCAAGTGCAAAATCCCTGAGGCATGAAAATGTGGCAAATTGGAGAAAATTTAAGACTATTATGTCTGCCTGAGACACGGAAAAAGTACCTTATTAATGATAAATTTTAGATTAAATCAGCAGCATGTCATTTGGCAATGAAATGCTTTTGCATGTACAAGCAGAAGACAATACTTAAGGATATATCACAGTTTTATTCACAACTGAACTATAATGCAGTGAAAAATTTTGAATTATATATGGTAAACCAATACAATCCTCAGGCAGCAGCTAAAATCCAAATCTTCAAAAAAAAGGAACGATGCATTTATTCACGGTGGGGGTTACTAACCTAAGTATAAGCTTTATTTCATTAAATGCATTTCATTAAAGATGATTATTTTTATAACAGAAATTGTTTTTAGGTCCTACATAACCATACAATGGTATAAACTTCCCTTTAGCTACACGATAATGACTGCTTCTGTGATGACTTTCATGCTGTTAAGTGGACCATTAGTACTTGACTTGTGCCATTACGTAGCATCTTAATAGTGACAAACAAATAAACTTGCAAATCAGCACAGCATCATACTGCCTGCACTATTAATTTTCTTTACATCCTCTGCATTCATTTACATTTAAGTGCAACAAAGAAAAATTTTATTAGTATTTTCAGGTTTTTTCCTAGACATGTTTTCTTTCACAATTAATATATGAAAATGTGAACAGAGTCACCAACCATACAAATATCTTTAAATTTTTAAAAAGCTAAGAGCTAAATGAAGACCCAACAATACACTCCAGTCTTTTATTAAGCCTGTCTGGTCCAATTAGCTCAGTCCCGTTAGAAAATTAAGCTATTAAAGATAGAATGAGAAGCTCAGAGCTGACACGGGCCTATTATATATCGATTTAGTTGACAGCCACAAACTATGTGCCACTCTGATTAGTGTTTCTCCAAGTGCACGTTGTTGATTACAAGTTGAATGTGCAGAAGGGATAAATGGCTCAGAGGACTGCAATGGATACCACTCCAGAAAAACACAATTCAAAACACAGGACCTATTCACAGAGCATCAGTAATAAACTTTCCATAAGAGAACAATTATCTATCCATTATATTTAAGAATTTTAAAATGTGTAATAAAAATAAAATTTCTCTTAAATAGAGATAGATGTTCTTTAATATGTATATATTCTTAAACTTTTTTTCTGCAGGATTGTTTGCAAGATGCATACAACTTAGCTTAAAAAACAAAACTATCCATAATTGATGAAACATTTTAAGTAATATTTGTTGCTATTTTTTCCAGAGCATCATATCTTTAAAATACCAATTCAAAAGTGTGTTTTTGACTGGGTGTGGCAGCTCATGCCTGTAATCCTAGCACTCCGGGAGGCCAAGGAGGGAGGATCACTTGAGGTCAGCTGTTCAAGACCAGCCTGGGCCAGAGTGAGACCCCAGCTATATTAAAAATAGAAAAAATTAGCTGGGCGACCAAAAATAGAAAAAAATTAGCCAGGCATGGTGGCACGTGCCTGTAGTCCAGCTACTCAGGAGGCTGAGGCAGGAGGATCGCTTGAGCCCAGGAGTTTGAGGTTGCTGTGAGCTAGGCTGATGTCATGGCACTCTAGCCCAGGCAACAAAGCAAGACTCTGTCTCAAATTAAAAAAAAAAAAAAAAGACAAAAGGATATTTTATTTTTAATTAATTGACTCTGAAAATCTTGCTACTCTTAGGTCCCATTCCAGTTATTATTCACCCAGCTCAAAGGTTACCATTTTTCTGATATCTAACATACAGATTAGTTCGTCTGGTTTTTTAACTTAAAACAAATGTGGCAACAATCTAAATGTCCATCAGTAGTAGAATATAAAAATAAATTACAGTATACTCAGACAGTGGAACATAGACAACAGTAACTACTTTTTACATGCAACAATAAGGATACAAACAATGTTAAGTGAAAGCAGTCAGACACAAAAGTGTATCTATTGTCAAATTTCATTTATTTTAATGATTTATTCAAATATAGGGGAAAATTATATTTTTATACACTATAAAGGAGTGAAGTTTGTGATGAAATTAATCTTTGCAAATCTTTTTAAATATCTTTGTTATAGGCTTAAATTTCATCGTTTCTATAACTATATGATTAGGTGTTGATAAGCTGAGATAAGTACATTTGAAAATTAGATGCAAATTTGAAGGAAAAGCTTTTTCCTTTTAAAAATAAAGGGCTAGTATGCCACATACTCCCAGTTACTTGGGAGGTTGAGGTGGGCCAATCACTTGAGCCCAGGAGTTCAAGTCTAGCTTGGGCATGTACTGAGATCCCATTTCTAAAAATAAATAAATAATCATAAATATAGAAAATTCCAGTTCTTAGTGTGTTCCTCTGTGCCATCAGAGTGCCTTTTCTCAAGGGGCATGTCAATCTCTGCCTGCAAAATAGTAATATAAAAATGTGGGGGGATAAAAAATTTTCTAAATCATTAAAGAGAACTTCTCTTTAATCTAATCTATACCTTAAAATAAATGTTCCAGTAACATTAAGGTTACTGATTCACGCTGAATTAACACTGACATGTCAATCCTGTTATTCTGCTAACTAGTGAGAGAAAAATTTAAACGGAGAATTCTGATAATCCAACTTAAGAAACAAAAATCTCCTAGCATGAGTCTACTATAATAATTTAATAAAATATTTATTGGGGATTGGCTAAAGTATATGCAAGTTTTACAGATAGAAAATAGCTTAAGAGAGAACTCTGTTTAAGAATTTGACTAATAAGAAGATATAAGAAATATTAAAAAGTAGTATACTAAAAGAAAGCATATAATACCTAAATCGATTAACTATATGTTCACAAATATGTAAAGGGAAGTAGAGAGAACTTCCAATATAATTAAGAAAAAATGCATCTCAGAGGGATGGCAGATTAGGGGAGATCTGAAGGGTGGGTATGTTTCAATAGAAGTAGAGAACATTCCAGGAATGGAAGCAGCAAAATAAATATTTAGGAAAAAAGGAACAGTACAGATAGGATAAACATTGAGTGTCTTTGCAAAGTAGTAAAGGTGTAAGTTTGAAAAGAAAAATTACAATAGGCAGGAATGGAGAGCCAATTAAGATTTCCAACTTCGGTAGCTCAGCTCCACACATATCAATATCATAGCTATAATCAAAGTATGTTTTAGGAATATTCATTTGTGCCCTAAAATATTCATCTATGTATCCTAGTGCCTGACATGCATTTGGAAATCAATAGACGGCGTCTGTTGTGGTTGTTGTTACTGTCATCAGCACAAACTTCTTTGGCACTTACTCCATTAAACCGAATGTACGGGATAGCGCCTCACGAAGCAAAGAGTTGGTGAAATGGTAAGAAGATGAAGATTACAGTGATATGTTAAAACATTTCATAAAAAAATTTTTTCATATACTTAACAAACCATAAATAATAAAAAGCAATGTCTTGTTTTTACCATAAGGACACTCTTGTAGAGATTAGAAGACGATAATGAAAAATTTGTGAGATTTCCTAAATTTAAAAATTTAAGTATCATTAACACAGTATTAATCAAATCTTTGCACCAGGCTCTTCTCTATGTACTAGAAATATATCAGTGACAAAAACAGATAAAATCCATGCTGTCAGGAGCTTATATATTACTGGGGTCATGGCAAAAGACAGACAGACAAAAATAACACAATATGTAAATTATATAGCATGTTCAAGTCATTAGTGCTATAGAGGAAAAACAAAACAGGAAAGGTGGAGAGAGTACATGGGGACTGGGGAGGAGGATGAGAGGAAGGGGCCGCATTTTTAAACAGTGTAGTCAGGAAAGGGTCTCACGGAGAAGACTGCATTTGCGTGAAGACTTAAAGGTAACAGAGTAATTTATTGCTCTGTAATTACTTCCAATTATTTTTCTTTGTAATAATTTTGAATATCGAAGGCTTTCTGAAATTACTCTTAATAATGTAAATAATGACAGATTTCAAAAACATATAAACAACAAAAACCGTATCTGATTTACTGTGGCAACTGATTAGCCAGATGTGTTAGATACTAATTTTAAATCAAGACTAAAGCAGTCCTCATCCTAAAAAAAGTAGTAAGTTGTGTGTGTGTATATATATGCATGTGTATACATGTGTAACAGAGGTAGATAAGAATATACATTTTGATTTACAAATAGATTCCTTTCTTACTAAATGCTAAACATAATTTCCAATTCCTATATTAAGCTGGGTTAAACTTCAGAATATTGATGCTTAGAAAATGCACTTACCACCTGTCCATTGTGTGGGTTCTTATGAGCATAGGGAGGTCCACGGATATGGTTCCACATCTGGCCAGAAGTCATAGCAAAGACTATACACTGAAAAACAGGGTACAATATTTCAATATGTAAACCAGAGAATACCAGAATATTTCACTTTAAAAAAAAATGGTCATCATAAAACTACCATTTAAAAATGATCTTTTAGTTCATCCACTAAAAAATGTTTCACTTACTAACTGTGGGACTTTGGGTAAGTTACTTATTCTCCCTGCATCTCAGGTTCCATATCTACAAAATTGGGATACCAACTCTGCTACAGAGATATGTTAATGATTCAATTGGATAACATATATAAAGCATCTGGCACGGTGACAGACAATCTGATATTATGTGCTCACCTGAACCAGTCAAAACACAGAGGAGACAACTGATGTTTCAGTGATATTTTAAAGCACATGATAATCATCTTCTATATCCTCTAAATTTCATTCTTACATTAGTTTGGATCAACAGAAGCCTACATTCTTGGATTACAGTACTTACATCTCTGTAAGTACCTAAATGCTTTCAGCAAAATATATGACATAGTAAATTCAGAAGCAGTATACAGATGGAAGAAATCACAAAAAAAGACACAGCCAGGAAAAATTCACAGAGATTATTTATATACCCGCAAGATCTATCAGAAACATCTGTATTTGGAAAACTAACCTTGAAGATTCAAGAAATTACAGGAAGGTTGGGAGAGAGAGTGGATAAACCAGAAGTCACAGTTCAATCACGGTGACTTATGTATAAGCATGCTTTGTTTAAATCACAGAATATTTTTAAATTAATCAACTGGAACACCTTTGGACTTAAATGTGTTCTTCAGATTAAAACAGTACCTGCTGTCCTATAACTTGTCCAATCACCCTTTACTTCAACTGCCTGGCTCTGGCAGGTATTTGTGTCAAGAAAGGTTAAAGGCAAGGATAAGGAATGCATGATTGGGGGTCTAAACATTCTAGGTTTGCACAATTTTTAAAGGAGAAAAAAAGGATACAAAAGGGGGAAAGATGGGGGCAAATTATGATGATATTTAAGCCTTGAGAATGAGTTTAGATTCTATTCTATAATTGCTTGAGAGCCCAGGTGTTTCAACAGAAAATGATAATGACATAACAGCTTTAGAGAGGTTAATCTGAATCCTCTCCCCTCTTTAAGAATAACTCTGAAATTAATTCAGACTTCATAAAAGCCAGATTTGACTTACACAGATTTAGCCTAGGTTGAGATATTTTCTGAAAGTCAGGATTTTACAAAATATTCACACTTTGACTTAGAGGATACACTAGAATATTAGGCCCAGGGTGGGCACAGAGAATGATCCACCATCTAAAAAAAATCATTTACAAATTTGAAATTGTTATGTGAGAAAAATAAATTCTTTAATTCACAGGAATATCATTTCAGTGAATTTAGAGAGTACATTCAAGTTTATTATTTATGCTATAGATTTAATGCAGTGTTTTAGGCAAAGTGTATTTTGAAATCGAGGAAATGTCTTTTTCTTTTTTTGGGGGGGGGGATCTTCATTTGGGATACTAACATACTTAACAGACTAAAATATTTTTAAAATAGTAGTATCCACCTAAGAACCTTTAATATTTCTAAGACCACTGGCATGCTGACAGTACTTTACCCGGTGGTTTATCATAGTAGTTGAGAATAAAGGTTCTTGAAGTACGATATTTGAATTTCAGGCCTATCTTCAGCATCTGTGCAACCTTTGGCGAGTTCATCGCTCTGGGCCTTAGTTTCCTATCTATAACATCAGGACAATATTGGGATCAAGCTTTTTAAACTGTGGGGATTACTTATTCATGGTAAGTTAGTCCATGTAGTGCACTTAAAACTGCACGATACATGATGTAAGCTCAATAAATATTATTTGTTATTTAAAGCCCTCCACAATGTGCTCCTATACTCCTAAATAGCACCATGTCCCAACGCTCCTTAATTGGAACTGGATTCTCCATTCAGGCCACTCTCTTGCTTCCCTCTACATCCATGATGGTAATACCTCCATCTACATCTTGCTAATGCTGTGTCAACCCAGTCGACCCCTCTACCCTACCTAAGATTTACTCATGGCCTATGTATGGTTATCCATGAAACCTTTTCAGTTTAGTTTATTCATCTGACAGTTACTTACTGAGTACTCTACTGTATGTCAGATATTTTACTAGACATTAGGGATATAAAAACGAATAAGATAAAGACGGTCCCTTTCCTCAACTGGAAATCCTCAAAAACTGACATGTACCCTGAATCGTAAAGAAAAAAAATAGGTTTTTCTCATTTATTCATTCAAGATTTAATTGCTGAAACCCTACTATATGCTCAAAAACTGATTTAGAAGCCAGGGATAAAGCAATGAACAAAAACATGTCCTTATGAAGCTTAAGATTTTATGCTATTTATATTTTAACATCAGTATTTTCATTACTATAACTATTAAATATCAGACAATATTATTGTCTGAATACATTTTATTAATATGTTTACATTTTCATTTTATTAGCTACTTAAAGAAATCTATCATGATCATAGAGAAGAAAAATACGTTTGTACAAACTGAAATAGGAACATGTTCACCTAGATTCTCCTAATATTATCTTAGCCAGTCTTCCAGCTGCCTGACTTACCCCTTTCAATCAACTGTCCATTGCTACCAGAATGGTTGCTCCAAAACATAAATTTATTTATCTCTGGAACGCGTTGGTTGGTTGTTTGTTTATTGTTTGTTTCTTTCTTTCAGGTCAGTGAGAGGGAATATAAGTCTGAGGGGTGAATACCTCCTATACATCACTTATATGCGTTTCTCCCCAGGACTGTGGGATGTTAAGCCTTGAAAGGAAGTGAAGGAAGAGAGCCTTTTGTTTATCTCTTTGCCTTCACATAGGATTAGAGAGAGGGAGCCCATAAAACAATGCTGGGCTGAGTATCTGCTCAGCCCCTACCAGGATCTGTGCTCAGGGCTGGGGACACAGAGGTACACAAGGTGTGATTTGTAAACCAAGCCCTCTATCTTTGGAACATTTTAACAGTTTCTCATTGCCAGTGCACGAAAACCCATACTCTTGTAGACAAGACAGTTTCATTCTTTCCTCTCCAGGAGCATCTCTTACTCCCTCTTGCCTTGTCATCATTGCCCTAGTTACACAGAATTGTAGTTCTCTGGATATCCCAGGCTTCATGTTTGTTGAATACTTGGCTTTAAAGGCTTTAGAATTGCATTTATTCTTCAACATTCAGCTCATGTCACACTCTGGGGAGGCTGTCATGATTCCCTTTACTCTAGGTTAGTTGTCTTCTCTATGTATTCCTACAGTATTCCACGCTTTCCTCCATCACAGCATGTATAATGTTACACTATTTTGTCCATGATCAGTTTCTACATCCCCACAATGCATTCCTTACCGGCAGAGTTTATGTCTTATCTATTAGTCAATGTGATAACATACCAGAGACACCATGGCCCAACCAGTCTTGTTATAGATGAACTCCAGGTTGTTCCTTCTTAAATATAGCAAACCACCAACAAGCGACACTAGCAGGGCCAAAGCAATGGTGCCAGAGTAGTTGGGTGGTCTGAAAACTCGAATCTGAAAAAATGCAATGAAAATTTTTAAAGTGAAAGAATAATACCAAATTTTTCTTTTGACATATTCTAGTCCTCTCGATTTTCAAAAAAAAGAATTCAGAAACATTCTACCCTACTTTTTATAACTGGCACTAACACTACTTTTACTCTCTTTGTAAGTCAAAACATATATGCCTTAAAAAATCATGGCTGAGAAATTACCTACATACTACGTATATTAGTCAGGTATTACACAAAACGCTAAGACCTCACCACTACGTGATATATTCATGTAACAAATCTGCATATGTACCCCCTAAACACATAGAAATTTAAAAATTTGGCCAACCACAGTGGTTCATGCCTGTAATCCCAATGCTTTGAGAGGTTAAGGCAATAGGATCATTTGAGGCTAGGAATTCAAGACCAGCCTGAGCATCATAGTAAGATCCTATCTCTACAAAAAATTAAAAGAAAAAATTAGACAAGCGTGGTGGCATGTGCCTGGAGTCGCAGATCCTCAGGAAGCTGAGGTAGGAGGATCGCTTGAGTCCAGGTATTGGAGGTTGCAGTAAGTTGTGATCGTACCACTGCACTCCAGCCTGGACAACAGAGCAAAACCCTACTTCAAAACAAAACAAATAACAAAAACACACACACACACAAAAATATTTTTTTAAAAATTTTAAAAAAGGAAGAATATGTTGTTAGAACATGTTTCTTCGTCCATTGGGCCCTAGTAGGCCAAACAGAGAAATTCAGCAATAAAAGACAAATGTTAAGCATTCTTTCTTTAAAACAAAAAAATTATGGCCATGTAAAGGGACTTCCTCCTCATTTTAGGTGAATACACTCAACCATATGTAAACCTTATTTAAATAACTCAACCCAGAGTTGCTCTGGTTCCACCCCTTGGAAAATGGGATCATCTAGTAAATGGCTGGAGTAAGATGAAGGTGTAATATTTGTATCACTTCAAATTGGAACTTTTTATACTGCTATTTTTTGACAGCTTTGTTGCAATGTGATCTGCATACCATATAATTTACCTATTCAAAGTGTACAATTCAACAGCTTTTAGTATATTCACCACAGATATGTGAAACTATGACCACAGTCATTAGACATTTTAATCATCTCAATCACCCATTTAATCCCCCAACCTCCAGCCCTAAGTACAATAACGACAAATCTACTGTCTGTCTCTAACAGATGTTTCTATTCTGGACTTTCATATAGAATGTGTGGTCTTTTATAATTGGCTTTTTTTTACTTAGCACAATGTTTTCAAGGTTTATCCGTGTTGTAGCATGTATCAGTAATTCATTCCTTTTTATGGCTGAATAATATCTCCTTGTATGGATATACCACATTTTGTTTATCCATTCATTAGTTGATGGACATTTTAGTTGTTTCCACCTTTTAAAAGTCACCGCACCCAAACAGGCTATTGCGTATTCTTCCTGAAGGCTGCTCCAAAACAACTTTTTTTTTTTTTTTTTTTTTTTACCTGAGAGATTTTACCCAACTAATCAGAGTACTTTTGTTTGCACTGCAGTTCTGCCCCTCACCTTTTGTGACTTGTTGCCACCTCCCCCAGAACCCAGAGAAACTTTGTCCCTGACTATTGTCTGCTCTTAGGGCCCATTCGATTTCCCTAAATATCATTTACTTTTCCTCTAAAATTGCCTACATTCCTCCATTTCCTTCTCCCTTATGAAGAGGGTATTTAAACTTCAACCATCTGACCCTTCTTTGAGTCTCATATTTTTTTTTTTTTTTTTTTGATACAGAGTCTCACTTTGTTGCCCAGGCTAGAGTGCGTGCCGTGGCGTCATCCTAGCTCGCAGCAACCTCACACTCCTGGGCTCAAGCGATCCTCCTGCCTCAGCCTCCTGAGTAGGTGGGACTACAGGCATGCGCCACCATGCCCGGCTAGTTTTTTCTATATATTTTTAGTTGTCCGATTAATTTCTTTCTATTTTTAGTAGAGACGGGGGTCTCGCTCTTGCTCAGGCTGGTTTCAAACTCCTGAGCTCAAACAATCTGCCCACCTTGGCCTCCCAGGGTGCTAGAATTACAGGCGTGAGCCACCGTTCCCGACCGAGTCTCGTATTTTGTGTGGCTCTCACGCACATGTGCACATTAATAAATTTGTAAGCCTTTTCTCCTGTTAACCTATCATCTGATCATTTCAACAGACTCCTAATATTGAACCTCCAGAGGAAAAATCTAAACTTTCCTATACAAGCAAAAGGAGGACTGCAGGTGTTACATGGTCTCTTCCTTCAAGGCTGATGTGAGATCAATTTTGTGGGAAAGATTACAGAGACCTTAGCACACTGATGAAAAATAAAAGACTGTAGAAAAAAATCTAAATGTTCACCAATTGATGAATAGATAAATAAACTGTGGTATATCCATTAAAAAAAGAAAAGAAAACATTGGTAAGATTAGGGGGAAAATAGCCCTAAGACTGCCAAATAAGTATTAACTATCATCAACATTTTGGTTCATTTCCTTCCAGAATAAACTATCTATATCTATCTATACTCATGTTTATGTTTTAAAACAAAATTCTAGATCATACTATAAATATTATTTTTCTATCCTACTTTTTTCCTTGTCATACTTTCAGCTTCATTCTCTGAAAAATATTCTTGCAAATCATTTCTTGGCTATGCCATAGTACATTTACTTAGTCTCTTACTTTCTAGACATTGGATTTCTTTCCAATTTTTTCCATTAAAATAAATTTCTATGGCTAAAAATTTAAATCATCCCTGATTACATCCTTAGGTTAAATTCCTAAGAAGTGGAACTGTTAAGTTAAATTACATAAAATAAAGATATAACACATTCTGTTAGAATGGTTATACCAATTTATAGTCCCCAAAGCAGTAAATGTGAGTAGGGATTTTTCCACATGGTTTTAAAGTGGGTATTATCCTTTTTAATTTACCCAAAAGATAAATAAAAACTATACATCTTACTTTTTAATTAGAATTTCTAATTTGATTTGATTACTAATAACACTGAACCATTTTCAATATATTTTTTAGCCTCTGAAATTACTTTGTGCCTAACTTCTATACTTTTCAATGGTTTTTAAAGTACTAATGAACCATTATTCTAAAAACCATCTGAATTCACCTAATAGTCAAAGTTCAGCTTATCGCTTATGGCTGTCAAACACAGATCTCTTTATACAAGGAGAGATTATCCATAGATAAATAAAAAAAATATTATTGTGGCCTTATTATAATACTCTAACCACGAGGATGTGGAGAGACAGGAACACTCTTACACTGCTGGTGGGACTGCAAATTAGTGCAACCTCTGTGGAAAAGAATTTGGAGATACCTCAGAGAGCTACAAATAGAAATCCCATTCGATCCAGCAATAGCACTATTAGGCATCTACCCAAAAGAGCACAAAACATTCTACTATAAAGACATCTGCACTCGAATGTTCATGGCAGCACAATTCACTATTGCAGAGTGTGGAAACAACCCAAGTGCCCGTCAATCCATGAGTGGATTACCAAAATTTGGTATATGTTTACAATGGAATATTACTCGATCATAAGAAATGACGACGATCTAGTACCTCT
>CAUYSK010036882.1:0-71018 GCA_963575035.1 Avahi laniger | reverse complement strand
AAGTAGCTGGGACTACAGGCATGTGCCACCATGCCCGGCTAATTTTTTCTATATATATTTTTAGCTGTCCAATTAATTTCTTTCTATTTTTGGTAGAGACGGGGTCTCGCTCTTGCTCAGGCTGGTCTGGAACTCCTGAGCTCAGAACGATCCGCCCGCCTCGGCCTCCCAGAGTGCTAGAATTACAAGCGTGAGCCAGTGCGCCCGACCCCTGTCTATATGTTTCTGTTTGAGGTAGAAGTCTCTTAGGTCCTGCTAATTACTGGGTTTATTAAAAGTAGTAGATTAGATTTATTGCTTAATTGAAGTTAGAAGAAAAGCCACCCTCACACCCCAGCACTTGCAGGGATGCACTGGGGAGAGGCCTCAGTAAGAAACAAAATGAAGTGTAAACCTCTCTCTCCTCGTTGTGATCAGGCTCTGCCTCCAGACACAGATCACAGAAGGATCACGGTTTGGGAAGGTGTTTTTCTTCTAGCCCTTTACGCAATTTAGAATCTAACTCCTTGTAGGAACAGTGCCTTTGAGGTTAGGGCTCTCCGTGATGAGCCCTGATGCTCAGTGAAGTCAGTGTGTGTGTGGGAGGGGGTACAGTGAGGGATTCCCCAGACTTGTAAGTGGTTTCGCTTGGAGGGAGCCACACCCAGGGCTAAATGAGAGGCTGAGGGGCTTGGGAAGAGGCCATATCTGATCCAGGTGAGCCAAAGTATCCTGGGGCACAGCCCATACCTAAGGATGCTAAACTTGAGCATGGTCCAAAGAACAGACAGGTAGTGAGTGAGCTGCTGGGCGTATAAAAAAAGTTGATAATAAGGAACTTGTCAGTGCCCAAGTGCTGCCTGGGTAAGAGACCTTGGATAGGAGCCCAAGCGTCCTGAGGCCCAAGCATGTCTGCCCCTCCACATCATCTGGCTGCCCTGAGCAGCTCTTCCAGGGTAAGTTCAGGGTCTGAGGTAATTCTGGCAAGTGTCTATGCTTTGGCAGCAATTAAGAAAGTAGCATCTGGCATCTTCATCAGTTCCTTCTGCGTCTGGTTGCCCTGAGTCAGCCCTGGATGTGTGGCCTAGACCTTGGAACCTGGGACCTGTCCAAGGGCTGCCTGCTTCTCTGTCATTTATTGCCTTCGTTTCGTCTTCAGCACTCACAGACACCCGGAGGCACAGCTATAGCTAGAGATTCAGGATGCGTCACAGTTTAACACGGAGGAAGGCAGCGTAATACCGGGTTTTGTCTACTATTTAAGGATCCATGTGGGATTCCCAACAACACCCGTTGGAAGTCTGTGAACTTCTGTGAAAAACAAAAGTTTGAGTCTCTCCCTGGAACTAAAAATAAACTTAGGCTGGTGTCCAGGAACAGGAAACAGCTTAATAAGTCCTGGATCGGAGCCTCCACTCTTGTTTCTGCTCAATCCATCCCTGCACTGAAGCCAGAGAGAGCATCCTATGAGACAGAGCTCACTGGGCCATGCTCGTGCCTAACACTCTTCTGTTTGGAACTCACCTTTTTCTGTGGCCCAGGAGGCCCCACAGGGACTGGCCCGAGGCTACCTTTAAGCTTCAGGTCTCCTCTGCCAGTCCTCCTCCCCTTGAAGTCTGCACTTGAGTGTCTTCAATGTGCCTTGCTTTTGCTCTTCTCTGGGCCTTTGCACATGTTCCCTCTGCCTGAAATACTCTTCCAACAACCCTTGCCATCCTTTTGTCTGGCTAACTGGTATTTTTATTTTAGAGCTCAGCTGAAATTCTGACCCACAGACTCAAAAATTAAATCCTTTTGCTGGAAATTCCATACCATCATGGACACCCTCCCTCTGCCCAACACAGCACACACTGTTGTATTTATTGGTTTCAATACTTGCTCTCCATGTCCTGCTGGCAGGGACTATGCCTGCCCTGTTTACCGCTGACTCCTTTCTTTTCTAAAAATAATTTTTTAATTTAGCTTTTTATCAAAATTATATCTATATGTAGTTGAGAGAATCAAATAGTTCCAGAAGGCCTATAGCCCCCATTACATTTTCTGCTCTCCAGAGGTCACATTTTTTATCTCTTGTTAACTGATTATTTATTTATATTTCTAATCAACATGCACATACTGTTAACCTCTTGATTTTCCGGTTTTAAACATCTACTGATTTCCCATGATGAAGGATGACTGTTTACATCTCTTGTGCACCCTCCCATTCTCCCTATCACACATTCGTACTTCCTGTCCCCTTTTGCATTTGTCCCAGTGGTTTAATGCCCTGGAAAAAAAATAAATCCCAGCACTTTGGGAGGCTGAGGTGGGAGGATCGCTTGAACCCAGGAATTTGAGACCAGCCTGGGCAACATAGCCAGACCTTGTCTCTACAAAAAATAGAAAAATTAGCTGGGCATGGTGTCATGCACCGGTAGCCCTATCTACTTACGAGGCTGAGGTGGGAGAATCGCTTGAGCCCAGGAGTTCGAGGCTGCAGCGAGCCATGATCGTGCCATGGCACTCCAGTCTGGGTGATAGAGCTAGATCCTGTCTCAAAAAAAAAAAAAAAATCCCTTTAACTGTCATTTCATTGGTTCACTAGGATTTTGGGAGAGAACAGAGGCCAGAGCCTACATCCAACCATTCATCTTTAATTGGTCATCTATCCCCAGTTCTTAGCATATTGCTTAACACACAGTAAGGGTCCAGTAAGTATTTGTTGGTTGAATAGAGTCATTCCTCTATCTCTGCAAGTTCTGCATCCGCGGTGCTAATCAAAAATATTCAGGAAAAACCTCCAGTAAAAATAATACAAATAAGAAACAATACAGTATAACTATTTACATAGCACTTACATTGTATTCATTATTATAAGTAATTTATAATGATTTAAAGCAGCAGTCCCCAACCTTTTTGGCACTAGGGACCGGTTTCATGGAAGACAATTTTTCCACGGGGGAGCGTTGGTGGGGACAAGGGGTTTGGCGGAGCTCAGGCGGTGATGCGAGCCATGGGGAGCACCTGTAAATACATAGGAAGCTTCCCTGGCTAGCCTGCTGCTCACTTCCTGCTGTGCGGGAGGCCCCCATCTCCCGCCCGCCTCTGCTTCCTAAGTTTCATGAAAGACAATTTTTGCACGGATAGGGGGGCGGCAGAGCTCTGCGGCCCGGTCCCTAACAGGCCACGGACTGATACCGTAGGTTGGGGACCGCAGATTTAAAGTATACCGCAGGATGTGCCTAGGTTAAATGCGAACACCAAGCCATTTCATATAAGGGACTACTTGAGCATCCTCGGATTTTGGTATCCACGGGGGTCCTGGAATCAATCCCTGAGGATACCAAGGGATGACTGTATTAATTAGAGTCACTCTCCTCCTCATCTTTGAAAAAAGTAGGAACCTGGGCTCTGCCCACCAATTAATTGTGTGACCTTCGATAAGTCCCTTCCACTGTAAAATAGAAATAATAATACCTTCTTCAAGTGCCTTGCTCAGTGCCTCCGTATTTGTGGTGTGCGAGGGTTCAATATCAAAGCGACAATTCTTAGAAAGTCAGTGTTATACTTAGCTTAAATTAGCCTTCACACTTGGACTGCAAATTGGTCCCTAATTAATGCTCTTCAGGGCAAGATCTGTGTTTAACCTGACTTGATGCCTAGACAGCGAACAACCTTCTCCGCTCAGAGATCACCGAGGGCCTACTGCGTGCCAGCGCCCCTCCTCGGCGGGTGGGTCCGGAACGTACCGGGGGGCTGCGCCGCCGCGGCCGCATCTGTGCCCACCCCGACTCCTCACCCCGTCCTGCTCGCCCCTGGCCTCAAGTGGTCTGTTACGGGACTCCAGGGAGCGCAGACACTTACCCACCTCTCGTCAGTTCCACACTGTTCTCGGCACCGGGGTGGCGCAGCCCTGCCAGGTCCTCGCCGGGAAGTCCCCCAGCCTACCTGTGGAGGACCCCACTTTCTCCAAAGGAGAAACTGAGGCAGCGCCCTGGGAAAGCAACTCCACGGCCCCTAGGTCCACCTCGACCCCCTCCCTCAGCCCCATTCCTCCCGGCCTCCGCCACCCGCTTTCCAGGACACCGCCCGCGCTTGCTGAGGGTGCGGCGCCCACCAGCCTCCCGGGCCCCGCGCGCCGCGCAGGTGAGGGCGGGGCCTGGGCGGGGCCGAGGAGCCGACGCCCCGCCCCGCCCCCGAGGCCCGCGGCGCGGCCCCGCCACCTCCGCCTCTGCTCGCCGCGGAGCGCCGCCGAGGGGCCGGCTGGCGGGCCCTCGCTCCGCCCCCTCCCGGCCCGGCGCGCCGGCTCCCGCCTCCTTCCCTCTCTGCCCGCTCCCGCCTCCCTCCCTTTCCGCTGCCGAGGCGGCGGGAGCCGAGCCCGAGCGGACCGAGCCGCGGCCGCAGCCGGGCGGCTGGCGCAGGGGCGGCGGGGCGGGCCGCGGGCGGTCAGTCAGGCGGCGGCGGCGGCGGCGGCGATGCAGCGGCCCCGCTGAGCCCGCCCGCTCCTGGCGCCGGGAGCTGGCCGCGCTGGGCGGCCCTGGCCGGGCGGCAGCATGCGAAGCGGCGAGGAGCTGGACGGCTTCGAGGGCGAGGCCTCGAGCACCTCCATGATCTCGGGCGCCAGCAGCCCGTACCAGCCCACCACCGAGCCGGTGAGCCAGCGCCGCGGGCTGGCCGGCCTGCGCTGCGACCCCGACTACCTGCGCGGCACGCTCGGCCGCCTCAAGGTCGCCCAAGTGGTAGGTGCCGGGCGGGGCCCCAGGTGCCGGGAGGCCGGCCTAGCCCCGCGCTTTCCCTCCCCGTCCCCGCCGCGGGGGCGCAGGCCTGGCCGGCCTCCGCCGCGTACCCGCCTCCCGGGGCTAGACCCCTCTCCTCGCACCCCCTCTCCCTCACGCGGTCCCCGGGCCACCTTCCAGCCTCCCCTGGGCACCCCATCCTCGACTGGACCCTGTCCTTGCCAGCCCGGCAGCCTCATGTGTGCACCTTCTACCTGAACACCTGCCCTGGGGCCTACCTGTCCACTCCCGCCTTCGCTCTCTGGAGTCCGTTTGGTTACTGGGCTTGGTGGTGCGCAGAGCCTGGCACTGGGGGTCATGCTGTCCCCAGGTTACTACTGGTCTTAGCAACTTGTGGCAGGTTTTTGGGGCCCGCACAACCTCCAGACGGTCCTTGTTTTTTTCTGCTCCAGAGACTGGGGACTGTGGCTCGATTCCTCCCTGGCACCTAGCAGGGTGCTGGGCATATGGTAGACGCTTGGTAAATATTTGTTGAATGGAGGCATGTAGCCCAGATGCATTTGGGGGGCCCAGATCTGCCCACAGAGTCTCCAGTTTACACTGCAGAGGTTTGAGCCCTCCTAATTAACCTAGAAGACAGACTTGGCATCCTGGAAGCCACTGCCCCCAGCACGGTGGCTGACACTGCCCAATTGGTACCCAGAGTTAAATCACTCTGGGAGGACAGCCAGTTTTAGATGTAACAGAAACAGAGAACTTTCTGTTGGGCTTGTCCATAGTAGAGTTCATTTCTCAGGGTCCTTAGTTTTAGCTTTCAGGCTGTTCAGGGCAGGGGCCTGTCAGCTCTGTTCTTGTTTTGTGGTTTTGTAACAGACCTTTCTGGGCAGTTGCTTAGCTCTGCTGTGGACAGGGCATGCTCCAGTTTAGAAAAACCTGTTTTTCCCCGGAATTCCCTGTCACAGGTAGGCCTTCCTCTGAGGCCCGGCCTCAAAACTTTATAGATTTCTCAGCCAGAGAAGCCATTTGCGCGGGGCTGCACTGTAGGCGCATTTTGTTTCTTGAAGCATTGGTTCCTCTGTTCTTACTTGAGTGCATAAATAAACATTCCTTGGGAATAATATATGTGAACACCCTTTAAATAAAGGTCCTGGTGTTTGTGAATTGCAGAATCATGGACTGTTTTATCTTTCTCCTGAGTGAAAGGCTTGTTCTGCTTATTGCCAGAGGGTATTTTTGAAGGGCTTTAAGGAAAGACAAATGGATCAGGTTATCTGTCTTTAGAATTTCAAACTGACTTTATCCAGTAAACTGGAATGTTCTCAAAGATGTATTGGTTCTGTAGTTAGGCATTGCTGTTAGCTAAGAGAATGTAGGTGGTAGGGGGAAGGTGTGTAATTGCCTCTTAAAGGAGGCAGCTAGCCAGTGTTTGATAATCAGATAATCAGAAATGACTAAGAAAAGAACAGGGCCTGGTCAGGTACCTTGCCTTATTTACACTGTGGGCTTTTGAAGTAAATAGAATTTGCCACTCTAAGGATCTAGTAAAAGAATTGATATCCTGTAGCTTGTACAAAGCGTTAGTTATTACCTCATTGCTTGGACTTTGTCACCCAAGGCCAGGGATGGAAGCCAGTAGTATTTATCATTACCTTTTGGTAAGGTACTATTTTGTTGTAGAGCTTTACTTCTAATCTGGAAGAACTTTTGGGCCCAGCCCGTAAAATCTCACTTAACTCTATTTGTTTAATCTCTAGACTTTGAACAATGAGAAACTATTCTTGAGCAAGTGAAGGAAAGGGACCTGTTTGAAGGGTATGGCAACTTGAAACAGTCTTCTGTGTACTTGGCTTTTTAGCCTTGATAAAAATCCAGGTTTTTAGGGGGAAGCTCCCACCCACAAAATTCCAAGAAAGTGGACTGTACATTTAAACTGGGAAAGAAAATAGGAAGTCATTATGAAGATAGTTCTAAGATGTGACAAAACTCAGAATCCCATCAAGAAATATGAGTACGTTCTAATTATGCGGTTTTTTGAGAAAAATTAGACTTTAAAAATTTTAGTTTTTATAGACTTTTTGTGGTATATGGCCTATTGCGATCTGTAGATCCTTGCTACTTCAGGTTTGGTCCCTAGGCCAGCAGCATTGGCATCACCTGAGAGCTTGTTAGAAATGCAGAGTCAGTACCCTCACCCCAGACCTTCTGAATCATCTGCATTTTAACAAGGTCCCCCAGGTGATCCACATGTGCATTAAAGTTTGAGACTTTAAATTAGTTTAGGGTTAGTACGAAACCTTGCACAGGTGCTAGCAATCAGCTCTCAATAGTAACATTAAGGCTGAAATTTTTCTGTAAAATGAGCCTATATCTCCCTCAAAGGAGTAAGAGAATGAGGCGATATGTAAAAATTAGCACCTAGTTCATTAGGCACTTAATTGATATGTTAATAAATGTTAGCTATCATTGTTGCTAATTAATATTTCCTGTTTCTAAAGAAACTTTGTGAAAATATCACCAAAAAGTCATAATAGTTATATATTTGAAGGATCACTTACTTCCTTATGATTTAAGTTGAATTGACATTTTAAATGGAATGTCATTTGATAATAAAACTAATCTGGGATATTATGAAAATTAGTACCATGATATAGATGATATCTTTTCAAAATGAAACCCGTACCTATCTCTTAGTTGGAGAGAATGTCTACTGTGGTTACATTAAGCAATAAATGTGCACTTTTTGTGGGAAAAAAAAAGAGTTGGTTTAAACAGCTGATTTAAATTACCTTCTTCCTCAGGAGTGTGAATTCTGTGGGAGCTTATTGGTTTTTAGCTCTCAGACACCATTTCATGAAATAGTTAATGTAGGCCTTTTGCTTATTGTTTTTGGTTTTTTTAAGAGACAGGGTCTTACTCTGTCTCTCCAAGCTGGAGTGCAGTACCCTGATCATAGCTCACTGCAGCCTCGAACTCCTGATCCTCCCGCCTGAGCCTCCCAGAGTGCTGAGATTACAGACCTGAGCCACTATGCGCAGCCTATTATTTTTTTAGTCAACTTGGTTGAAAGCAGAGTTTTGCCCTTGGGGTGGGAGAGCTGGTGGGCATCTATTATATATACCAGGATATGGCAACAGGCCCTGGATTGGACAAGACTTTTTTTTTTTCCTTAACAGTTCTAAACTAGAGACGGACAAGACTTTTTGAATAATAACAGGCATCATTTAGTGAGTGCTTACTCTAACTGTACTGTTGTCATCCCCATTTTATGGATGAGGAAATTGTAGCACAGAGGTTGTGCGTTGTGGTGGAGCTGGAATTTAAACCCAGGCAGTCTGATGTCAGAGTTGCTTTTTACTGTCTCCTGAATACACCAATTTGAGTTATTCCCCTTAGTGAGGGAGACCTCCAGACCAAGGATGTTTCTGTGATCTTTGGGCAGCCTAGAGTCCTATGGGTGAGTTTTTCCAATGCGAAAGCAATGGACTTAAAAGGTTTTGATTTCTCTTGGGGTGTGTGCTGTTCCTAGGTGTGCAGCTCCACACTTTTGCAATTGAGGGGGTGGGTCTTTTCAAGAGTATTTCAGTTCCAAAAAGACCCCTTAGGGAGCTCCTGTTGCTTCAGATCGCTTTCTTGAGACCTTCCCACACCAAGTTGACCTTTGACAATGCACTCGTTTAGGATTTTTTATAACAAAAGCTGGGTAATAAGATATGTTTAAATTAAAATTTTAGCTCTGCTGATCTTGACATCTCAACTTCATCACATCCTGCTTCCTCAATAGTATTATGGAATATGGTGGTAATGACTGAGCATTTTAGGAATTGTAAGAATTAAGGGGTTAATGTTTTGTTTTGTTTTGAGACAGAGTCTCACTCTGTTGCCCTGGCTAGGGTGAGTGCCGTGGTGTCATCCTAGCTCACAGCAACCTTAAACTCCTGAGCTCAAGCAATCCTACCTCAGCCTCCCGAGTAGCTGGGACTACAAGCATGTGCCACCATGCCCGGCTAATTTTTTCTATATATTTTTAGTTGTCTGATTAGTTTCTTTCTATTTTTAGTAGAGACGGGGTCTCGCTCTTGCTCAAGGCTGGTTTCGAACTCCTGAGCTCAAACAATCTGCCTGCCTCAGCCTCCCAGAGTGCTGGGATTACAGATGTGAGCCACAGCGCCCGGCCAAGGGGTTAATGTTTGATAGGTGCTTTCTTAGGTAACTCAAAGACAAATTTGAGTATTTGCATTTCAGGACTGGGGAATGGCATGTCTTTTATTTGATGAAACCTAGTCAGTTTTTCATCTCAAGCCAGTCAACACAGTCCCTGGCTGGTTCTGCTCTCTGGAGGATGTGCTGGGTTGGGATGGGGCAGTAAAAAACTCGATTTTTACTAAAATCTAGTGGGAAAATAAGTTATAGAAACTATACATAGCATAAAATGGCCACATTTACAAAGCTGCAACCTTGGTAAACGACCAGCTGCAGACACAGCAGTGAGCTTTCAGTCCCAAATCCCCTAAACTGTGTTGGAAGAACTAGTTCAGCTGATGTTCAGTAAGGTTGGACTTGGTTTCCTGGTTCTTAAGAGCTGGTCAAATGACTAGGCAAACACCAAATGACTCATGTCAAACTATGAAGGGGTCAGTTTTTTTTTTTTTACTACTGAAGATGCCTTTGTCCTCCCGGCTCCCACCTATCCCTGCAGATGGTATATACATGCATATGCTGGTGGGCGTAGTGGGTTTCATTACTTTGGCTTCTTGGATCCACCATCATGTGGCTCCTTGTAAAACAGTCCCATTATCCCTGAGGAAGACTATTATCTGTAGGAGTTATCTTCCTGATCAAGGACTTGGAATCAAATTCTAGCAGAAAAGCAAAGTTATATCTACTCTTAAGTTTTTATGATGATTAAAAATAGTAAAATTATCATCCATGACTTCAGAAGAGGACGTTAAGTGTAGAGTACACATCTGTTTTTACAAAACCAAGCAAAGCAGTTCAAGAAAAGATGTACACCATATTAACAATTTCAAAGAAAAACATAATTATCAGTTGATGCAGAAAAAACATTTGACAGAATTCAGCACTCTTTCATGATAAATGCTGTCGGCAGACATGGAAGAGAAGGGAACTTCCTCAACCTGAAAAAGGGCATCTGAAATATCTACAGCTAACATCACATGTAGTAGGAAAAGAATGGACGCTTTTCCCCCTAAGGTGGGGAACAGGCAATGACATCTACTGTCACCACTCGTATTCAACACGGTACTGGAAGTTCTAACAGGGCAAGAAAAATCAATAGAAGGCATAGGGATTGGAGAGAAAGAAAACTGTCCCTATTTTCAGATGGCATGATTTGTCTATGTAGATAATCCCATGGGAATCTATAAAAACAGCTCCTAGAACTCATAATGAGTTAGCAAGATTGCAGGATATGAGGTCAACACACAAAAACCAATCATATTTCTATGTCCTAGCAATAAATCTTTGGAAATTGAAATAAAAATCAATATCTATTACAATAGCTCTGAAAAGAATGAAATACCTAGATATAAATCTAACAAAACATGTACAGGATCTGCACACTGAAAACTCTAAAACACTGAAGAAAGAAGTCAGAGATGACCTAAGTGGGCAGTTGTATCTCTTCATGGATTAGAAAACTCAATATAGTTAAAATATCAGTTCTGTACATATGATCTCTAGGTTTAGCACAATCCCAAACTCCTAGCAAGACTTTTTGTAGATGGAGAAAAAATGATTCTAAAATTTGTATGAAACGTCAAAGCCAGGCAAAGGGATGGTGTTGGTCGCTGGAAGCGTGTCAATGTTAATGGAAAACTACTTCCGTTCGAAAGAAATTTACCCTCAGTTATTAGTGAAAATGTAATGTTAAAATTAGAAAAAATTTGAAGAAAATCATCTTAGTATGACAGACTCAACTGAAAAGAACTTTGTAGTTTTTTTCCTTCCAAAGGCTATATAAGATACCCCGTGGTATCCCAATTTTTTGCTGTTAGGAAAACTGCATCAGTAAACGTCCTCATGAGTGTAGCCTGGATTCTTCTTTTGGATTACTGTTTTTTGTTAAATTTCAAGGAGTGCTTTTACTACATCAGAGGACAATACCATCACATTTCTGAACATTAAAAAATAATACAGCCTTGGTCACTGTTCTTCCCCACAATATACATGAAGGGCTAGTTTGTTACGGGTCTGCTGTGTGCCTTCCCACAAGTATGGACGCCTGGCAAAAATGAGTCCTTTCGGTTCCTCCTGGGCTGCAGGGCTAAATTAATTCTTTCTTGACAGCTCGGGAGGAACTTTATTCTTAATTAGAAATTGGTAAGACTCTTTCCCAGGTCATGACACTCTAGAGACAAGGACAGGGCTTGTGTGTGTCCTGCCGGGTCCAGGATGCTTCTCTCCTGGTCGAATGAATGCCTACCTGGGTGTCCGAGAGAGGCCTGTTTCCAGCCTGGAAGTATGCTGGGTATACCTGAGCTGTACCGCACGTGTAGTCTGCGCCATTAAGGACTGAGGTATATGTGGCAGCCAGGGTTGTTTTTTTTTGTTTTTTTTTTTTTTCCTGAATTGTCCTCCCAGAGCTATTGAAATAACCTGGAAATACCAGCATTTTGGCCTTCATCCCACAGCCTGCTGTCACTACCTTTTGTATCCTTATTCCTGGATGTAGCCCCAAATTCTTTTGTAGGACGATGTCAGATTTCTTTGGAAAATAAAGTTATTTGTTAGAGAATACAGCAGGCCTGTAGCTGTGATCACAGATAATAAAATTTCCCAAACCAATTTCCTGTGCTGCCTTATTAGACCACGTATATCCTAACTTTTTTTAAAAAAAAAACTCTTTCATGAGAAATGAAAATATCCTAACTTTTAGAAAATGATTTTAAATTATGAAACATTCCAAGCATTGAAATTAGAGCAGTTCATATAACAAATACCCATGTACTCACGATGTGTCCTGATATTTTTGTTTGGAAAACAGGATGATTCCTGGGGGACAGGCCGTGTGTGCAAGAAAAGTCACAAGCAGGGTGAGATGAGATGGGATTTGGATTCATGAGCAAGGTAGGACGTCAGGGGGCCAGGACGGAGGAAGGACAGACTGGGAGAGGTAGAGAGCAAGGCATCCCTGCCCCGGCAGTGGCCTCAGCGTCTCCTGTGGCTGCAAAGAGCCAGTTTAAACTGTGAACTCAGTTCGAAGTGGTCCAGGGCTCTAGAGCGAGGGTGCAGCTGGCTGAAGAGGGGGCAGATGAGTAGAAGGGTACAGGGTTCCGAAAGTGACCTCCTTGGGGAGAAGATTTTGCTTTTTTTAATATTTGGAAACTGTTATTTTTAAGCAGTTTCACTTCTTGATAGGGGAGGTTTTTGTGTGAATAATCCTCCATTAAAGGGGGGCTCAGTCTTCATCCCAGTGCCCCTAGTGTGTGGCCTTGTCTCCTTATGTAAAATGACGGGATCCATCACTGGTTTTCAGAGTGGGGTCCCCTGGGATCCCTAGAGTTTGTTGAGGTAGTAATAGGAGGCTGACACAATGAGGGATAGGGTACTGATTATATTTAAAAAGTCTAATATAAACCACATTAGGCAGAAGGGAGCAGATTTCTTACCTTTGACTGGCATTTTGTAGTACTGATTATTTCATGTTGATCAGAAGTTTTGATTAACGTACTCCTGCCTTCATCTTTGCGCTTGGGGTTTATTCTACCATCTCTCACCCCCTTCTTGAAAAATGCCCACTTGGCTCTGTTCTTTGGATTTATGCTCAAAAGAGACCTCCTGGGACCACCCCATCTAAGACAGGATGCTGCCCCCCCCACTCTGCTTTATTCTTCATAGCATTTACTAACTGACCAGAATGTCAACTCCATGAGAGCAGAGACTTTGAGTTCAAGTTCCCTGCTGAATCTCCAATGTCTAAACCGATACCTGGCACGTAGTAAGATAAACAGTTGAGTGTAATACATATTTAATAAAAGAAAGAAAAGTTGTAGGTTATTAACATAGTTTGTAAGGTCAAGGTTTTTGAAAACATGGAATCCATAAGAGAAAAGTAATTACATGTTTATAAATAAATTACTGGACTCTGTTCTAAGTGGAAAATACTGTGGAGAAAGTATGGAAGTAAAATGCCATTGTAATTACTTTTTCTTTTTTTAACCTTAACTTTTAAAAGAGTATCTACTGCTACTAGGAAACAGAAGCTTTTGCTTAGGAGACAGATTTTTGTGAAAGTTGGGGAAACCATAAGAGGCTTTGCCAAGCTTTTTGCTTAGAAAAGTGTAAAATGAAAACCAGGGATTCTGTAATTATTATTGAACTTGTCTGCTTTCCGATTAACATATTCAGACAGAGAGTCACTCACGTCTGCCAAGCCAGAATCTTCTGAGAACCCTTAGAGGAGACACTTTACAATGTTAAAAAAAAAAAAAAAAAAGAAGTCCCAACTGGGATTGAGGCTGAGGGCCATAGTGGTTGTTTTTATAAAGCTTTCTGATTAAAATAAAAGAGCCGCAGTTCTATGGGGCCTGAAAAGGGAGGCCAGTGATTTTCAGTGAAGGCTCGCGAGGGCTCTAAGAAATCCTGCAATGCAGAATTTTGTTGCTGAAAATTTCAAATGATTAGTTAAATTTGGGAATTAAATGAGTTAGTAAACACTTAAAGTGTTCAGCGTTTAATCAAATGTAGATAGTTCTGGATGGTCTCTTCATTGCCATTGTGATTTGGTGACTGGCCCAGTGGAAGCCTTCATTTTTGTGGTTTCCCGTTTATTCCAGCACAGCTATGAAAAACAGTTCAAGGCTAAAAGATCTTTGTGCCAGTGGGGGAAAAACCCCAGGAAGAATGGCTCTTCCAGTGGTAGTTGCTTCTTTGGCTTGTCTACTTTCTCCCACTCATTTTCAGGCCAAACCCTATTAATGTGTATAATTTGAGATTGAGAGTTGGCTAAATAACTTGAGAGTTCGATCAAGATCAGTAACTAGATGTCAGTAAAAATTGTAGCATATCCACCCCTTTAATTAGTAATAATCGAGCCTTGGATAAACCTCGTTGGCTACAATACTGCCACTGCAAAACTATCTGCCCCTTTTTTAAAAAAAATCCGTACTTTATATATATTTGAGTGCCCAGGCTGGGCACTCAAATACAAATTGGACTCAAGGTCCTGTTTATATATGTCTCAATTTAGGTATTTACACATATATAAATAGGACAAAAATCCCTGCCTCCGAGGAGTTCACAGACCTCTTGGGTGTGAGGGTTTGGGGCAGACAGAACCGTTGGATGACCTGAGTCAAGTGCTCTGATAGAGGCCTGGGGACCGTGGGCTTGGCAGGGAAGTACATGTGGCCTTGTGGGAGAGGGGCACATTGCCATGAGATGCTGCGTGGCCAGTGCCTGGAATAAGGTGTGTGTCCTCTGGCAGAGGAATATCCCAGGTGCTGGGTGTCAAGCCCAGGAAGGGGTGGTAAGAGGTGAATCAGCTGTGGTTCACCAGGCGAAGGTATGGCAGGGAGGGGCACGTGGTTAGGTGTTGGGGAGGGCCTGGTTGGTTAGGCTAATGAATTTGGATTTTCTGAAAGAGATGGGGAGCACTTGAAATGTGGCTGGTATGAATTGAGATGTATGTAAGTATAAAATACATGCTGGATTTTGAAGATTTAATAGGAAAAAACAATGAAATATCTAATACTTTTTTATATTGATTACATATTGAAATGATAATATTTTGGATATATTGGGTTAAATAAAATATGCTATTCAAATTAATTCCACCTGTTTCTTTTGACTTTGTAAAATATGGCTGTCAGAAAACTTTGAGTTGCATGTGTGGCTCACGTATTTCTCTTGGATGTTGCTGGGTTAGGGTGTGAGGAATGGCTTTGAGAAGTGAGATCGGCAGCAAGGCCTGATGAGAGACTTTGAGTAGATCAGGTGAGAAAAGAAGGCCCAACTGGTCTTTTGGCAGTTTGCATGGAAAGGAAATGACAAATGGGAGAGAGTTAAGAGGTTGCAAGGTAGCATTTATGTTTTATTATATTTCTTGTTTTTATTTTATAATACCTTAAACTCATTTCTCAATCAAAAACATATTGAAACTAATGTTATGGTGCATTAGTGTGTGCCAGGTTGCTAAATATTTTATACTACCAAATGTTCCCATTTTACAGATGAGGAAACAGAGGCTTATTGGGGTCAATAACTCACTAGTAAGTGGGGAGCTATGCAGTCTTCCTTCAGAGGCCACACTTGGAACCCTTGTGTGAGCTTTTGTTTCTGCGACCGTTAGGCAGATTATGAGCATTGTTCTAGCATCTCTCGTCTGTCCCATCCTATGGCGACTTGGTCCACTTCTGTTGTCCCCCTGCTGGCACTGTTCCTGGTGTATCTGCCAGCCTCAAGAGAGCCTTCTGGCTCCCAGTTCTTGTACGATTCATGGGTCACATTTCCCAGAGTCAGGGGAGAAGGGAGGCCCCTCAGCTCTTCTGTCTCCTTGGATTATCAACGAAATTTAAGAATTGCTGAGGTCAGAGCCAGTAAAAGTTGTGAGGAAGCTGGAGACCATGTTCCTGGTAGAGAGGTGAAAATTGAGACTTGATTATCTTCCTGTTTGCCAGCAGACTTCACCGTGCTGGGGACTGGAAGAATTATTGACCTGATGTTGGGCACCCTTTTGGACTTTAACTTATTTGTGGGTATTAAATGGTAATTTTTTAAAGTTAAAATTGTAACTCATACAAATATAAAATGTTTTATTAATCAATGAGGGAACCAGTAAGATGTTACAACCTGTTCAAAGGAAAATTCAAAGAGCAGACACGTATACATATATTCCATGAAATGAATTTCAAGTAGATGCAACTCTGGCTTGGAGGGGAATCAGTTGTCTCTCTACCAGACAAAAATGATTTGCCTATTTATAGACAAGGATCATTTGCATTGCTGTCAGTTATGTATAACTTAACAGAATTGTAAAATAGCTCACAGACAATGAAAGGCAGAAATTCTGTAGGATCAGATAACTTGGAAAGTTACGTTCTAACAAGGCCTAGTTTTCCATTAAAGAGACTCCATAATTTTCTTGGTCCATGTCAAAATCTTTCACAATTTATCTTGAGATGGGGACTGTATGGGGAGAGGGGGCTGGGTGGGCTGGATTTTTATCCAAGCCAAGTGTTAGAACCTCCTGATTTCATTGGTCTCTTTCTCTCCCTTTCCTCTGTTCCTCCTGCCTGAAGGGGGATCCCTGGGTATCTGGGTTGCTGGAGGAGCATCCTTACGGACCTCTACTCCCCACTCTCTGTCTCCCTGTTCTTTTTCTCTGATCACTTTTCTTCACAAAAATAGACCTCAATTACCTACACTTAAGACCATGCCCTTTTGGCCTTGGCCTGGCCTTTACGGGCCTGAGTCAGCCAGAATGGCTAGGAGAGTACAGGTGAGAGGGTTACCTGCCGCCTTAGGGTTGGTGCAAGATTGAATGGAAAGCATTTAGCTTGGAGTCTGGCCATGAGAAGCACTTGGTGAATGTTACTTGTTACTGTTAAGGCACTGATGGGCCCTGCCTTATCTAGGCAGGTTCTGGTCCAGTCACTTTCCTACTCAGGTTCTTTCCACGAAAATCTGCCAGCCTCAGCCTGGCTGGAAGCTCCTTGTTTCCTCATAGTAACAGCCTGCTGCAAGGCCACTGTGCCCTTTTCACAGCCTGGAGACGTCCTATTAGTGAGTGGACTGGGCGGGGCACTGCCTTTCCCCACGCCTCTTCCTGCTGGTTCTACCATGTCTGGCCTCACTGGTTTTTCTTTGCTCCAGTTGATGTCCCGTGTCCTGTGATGTCCTGTGATGAAGCGCTAGCTTCATTATGAACTAGTTCACGTTGTATATTTCCCTCACTCTCTGGACACCAGCTTTCTGAATAGATTTGAATAATGAGGAATACTTATGTTCTATTGTAGTAACTTTATAAGCATCTGCATGGCAGAGACCCGGTTTTCTTCTGCTCAGTGCTCACAGTGAACCCTTAGCTGCTTGGTAAGCACTTGCCAGCTCATCCAAGTTCAGTTTAATGGTGATTTTGGAACAAGTCCCAAATCCAGGAAGAAAAGAAAAACAACTAATTCATGTTGAAGGTGAATGCATGGGATAAATCAATAATGGAGCTTCACGGTGGCTCAAAACAGTCAGCAATTCAAGAGTTTCATACTCAAAGGGATCTTGTGGCTATCCACGCATGCCCATTCCTTGTTTTATGGGTGAGGAATCTGACCTTAGAGCAGCTGTGACTTGCCTGTGCTACATGGTTGGTTGGTGGCCCTGGAACTCGAGCCTCAGTCTCCCATTCTTTCCCTGTGCTTTGCTGCTGCTGCTGCTGTAGGGATGGAGGTTTGATCCTTTCCTTGAAGCCAGACGTGGGACAATTCTGTGAATTTTGATCATTTTTCTTATCCATTATATTATGATTATGGGGAGAGACAGATGAATTGTGAAGAGCCTTAGACATTTTCTTAGGATAGTAGTTTAGAAAAGACTATGACAGACTCTTTGTGATCTGTTTAAAGGGCAGGTATTTAACCAGCCCAGGCCAAGCAAATGTACTGGGGCAGGAAACATACTTGGGAGCCCCAAGGTTTGGATTGTAACAAGACCCTGGTGTTGGATATAATTCTGCATTTTAGTTCCTTAATTCCTATAGCAGTAAAGTGAGATCAGGATAATTTGCCAGCAAACTTGTCTATATTCGTTTTAGAACATTGCTTTAGAGCTGAAACTGGGGAAAGAGGTGGATAATTCTACATGGCTGTTTGCATGGTCCTGCAGCGTGTGATGTTGGAGGTGGTGGCGAGGATGTCACTGGTGGTGTGTTGCTCAGCGCTGGCTTCGGAAGGTAGTTGGGGAGTCGCTGCTCATGCCCGTGCCTCACCTTCACTATATGCTTTGGAAAAGCTTCAGCTATTGGTCTGGGACTTTGGGGGCCCAGGGACTGCCAAGCTGAGAGAGTGAGGGAGGCTGAGATCCGGCTTGCATGCTCTGCTTGCCAAGCCCTATGCCTTGGCACTGGACAGTGTCCATTGGGAGGAGAGATTGCTGTTCCCAATTCATCAGCCCAGAGGAGGTGCCATTTTTAATTTGCTATCCCCTTGCCAAGCTAAGTTCCCACCCAGACCGGGGACTGTTTCTTATTGGCATAAAGATGCTATATGGAGCAACTTATGTCTTAATTATTTAATCAGGAAATGTTTTTTTTTTTTTTTTAGAGACTGGGTCTCACTGCATTGCCTGGGCTGGAGTGCAGTGGCTATTCACACTCGCAATCATAGTGCACTATAGCCTCAAACTCCCAGCCTCAAGTGATCCTCCCACCGCAGCCTCCCAAGTAGCTGGGACTATAGGCTCATGCCACCATGCCCAGCAGGAAACTTACTTTAGATACATGGCTTAGCTGTGATACTAAGCTAGATAGGAGAGTGTATTTTAAAGTAAGACTAAATAAAGCCAAAATGTAAACTTTAAATATTTTCCAGATATACTATTTTAAACAGAATTGTTTTGCATTAAGAATATGCAGCACCTTTCAGCATTTTGTATGGTCCTCTGTGAGGTGTGTACGTGATGTATTCAATACCAATTGACTGACTAAATACAGTTAAACAGGTAACCTGCTGACTCATTTCAACAAGAGCTTTTGTTGAAATTAAAACTCTCAGTTCTGCTCAGAACCCAAGTTATCAGAATATCTGTCAAGCAATTGATGTTGTGTGATGGGTAGTTGAGCTGATGCAGAGAATCGTTAGAGTTTCCACTCCTCTTGTTCCTGTCTGGGTGTGCTCATGAAGTGGCCTTTGTGACTGGCTGGGCTGTTCTGGGGCCATGCCCACCCCTGCGGTGTTGGTCTGAGTTGCCAGGAGCAGATACATGGATTCTTTTGGGTTTACTGCAGGACCCACTGGTAAACCAGGCCTTTGAGGGAAGCCTGGAAGGGCCAAGCAGAAGGCCTCATGAATCTTGGAGGTTTTACTTGAGTCGGTGCTTCACCCAAAGGGACTCAGCTTTTCTTTCAATCTGCCTGGTCCAGGACAGTCTGTGGCCCCTGGGCTCCAAAGGGCCCATGTCCTCCCTTCACAGACCACATTGTGACCTCATCGCCTCTGAGAGAGGACTTGGTTCTGCCCAGATCCGTGTTGGCCCCACTCTAGCCTGAGGCCAGCCAAGTGCTTAGTCCCCTCCTAGCTTATGGAGGGGGATAGGTCCATCAGGCTTGCAGGGGCTTACGAGCACTGACTGCTTTGGGGACAAAAACTGGCTGGTGGAGTGCAAGGGCATTGGCCGCACCGTGGTGGGCAGCATACGGCACTTTGTCTGTCTCAGGTCGCAAAGGCCTGGCCACCACTGACCTGAAAGAATCCCGTGAGAGACTAGTTAAGGACCTCAGGGGAAGTTGTAAACCATTGAAAAGGAAGGTGGTGTTCTCAATAAAATGCAAATCCCCTGTTTGATTGCTGCCAAGAAGAGAAAGCTGGCTGAGGAAGATACTATTAAATATATTTTAAAGTAAATAGACTGCAAGGAGGAGTATGTTAAAAACATTGCTGCCTGGCTTGTTTGCAGTGGGAAACACAATCTCTTGCTTTAAGGAATGTCATATTAAGAGGCCCAATGGAACAAACCACACTTCACTGTTAAGTAGATGCACAAAAGGATAGTACAACATTCAGAATCTGTAATGTGTACACTTAAGTAACTTCTGTAAATAATAGCATAACCCCAAAAAGCAACTCTTAAGGGTTGAGGAATGATAAAAGAATGCTTAGCAAAGTTGCAGGCATTATGTTTTCTGAAATATGTATATTATAAATATATTCTGATAGATTATACATTTGAAATGTTCATCACTGATCTGTCTGCTCTCTCTGATGCTAACTTGCTGATTGTGGTTGAATTCCAGAGAGCATCTCACTGTCTTTTTGGGTGGAGCTTTCTCAGCTAGGCCAAGTTAAGACGCCTGGCCAGCCTGTGGGTTGGTGTCCTTGAGTCAGGTGCCTATCCACTGTGCATGCAGGGTCCTGAGCATGGCCCCTTGTGCAAGGAACAGCCTAGAGTCACTTCCCTTGGGGATGGGAGGGAGAGCAAGCGAGGGGAGAGAGATGGAACAGTTAGATCTAGAAGGGGTCGATGAGCATACTGACCTTTCCTTATGAAACCACTGTTACTCTCCATCACAAGCTCTGCCCTTTTCCTTCACACGTCTTCCAAATTGTCTGGCCTCCCCCCCCCCTCAAGCCCACTGCCTTTGTTCCATCTCAGGTGCCCTCTGCCTGTTCACCTGCATTCACAGGCCTCCTTCTAGCCAACCATCTTTGCCACTTGCCTGATTCCTAATCCCTCTCTTTATTTGGAGACTCCTGAAGTTACCACTTCTCTCTGAGAAGCCTTCCCTATTTCTCCAGCCACACATCTGGTAGTGTCTTTTGGGAATCTGGTACTATATGAGGCTTACCAACCTGCTTTGTGTCAAGGAGCTTACAGTCAAGTTGTACATACATTTGTCTGTAATATAAATATCTGATTTTTAACTTGAATACTATTTTCCAAAATGGGAAAAACATTTTCTGATTATGAAAGTATTCGTGTCCATTTTTTTAAAAAAGTCAGACTTCTGTAGAAAAATGAAGTAAAAAGTAAAAATACTCATGTTCTCATCAGCTAGAGAGGACTTCCATTAACATTTAGGTTAATATTGTTCTAGCCTTTTTTCCTGTGTGTGTATACTTGTAAAAATGGGATATTACACATGCTGTTCTATAACTTGCTTTTGGATATGACATAGAATGATTTTTGGAATTATACGTTTACATTATTGCTTTTAAGAACTTTTTATGGAAGAACAGTACACATACAGAAAAGTTGCACCAGTCGTAAGTATACAGCTAACGTCTGAACATTATGCTTCATCCTCGCTCTGGTTGGCCTTGTCTGCTAGATTCTGTCTTTTGTTTTGGTTGCCATTTTCAAATTCATTCTTCACATTATATTTGTTTTGTTTCATGAATGAGTGGCAAAATTGAAGGCTTTATTCTCAATTTTGAATCTGGAAGAAATAACTAAAGCTAATTCAGAATTTGTCATATGGTTTTTAATTAAACAAAAAACCTAATAAGGGAATGCACAACATTTTCTTTCTGAGAGCATAAAACTGGCAAATGTTTGAGCTATAGAGGTTTGGGCACATGCCAAGGATGTTGGTGGTCTCCACATACTGCATTTTTTAAATAAGCAGATAGTAAATTGACTTTTTTGGGTGTATAGTTCTCTGAGTTTTTAATACATATACACATTTGTGTAGCCGCTGCCATAATTAGGATGCAGAATAGTTTCATCAATCCACAAAACTTCCTCTTCTCTTTCTTTGTAGTTACATCCAATTCTTGGCAACCACTCATCTGTTTCTCATCACTGTAGTTTCGTCTTTTCGAGAATGTCATAGAAATGGGATCAGGCAGTATGTACTTGTGAGACTATCTTTCATTCAGTGTAATGCATTGGAGATTCGTTCATGTTGATGTGTTTATCAACAGTTCATTCCTTTTTATTGCTGAATAGTTTTCCATTGTAGGCACTTACTGTGGTTTCTTTACTCATTCACTTGTTGAAAAACACTTGAGTTGTTTGCAATTTTTGGTGATTATGAATGGAGCTCCTGTAAACATTCATACAGTTTTTGTGTGAACATAGGTTTTTATTTCACTGGGGTTAACACCAGTGAAATTCAGTTTATCAACTTTTTTTCTTATGGATTATGTTTCTGGTGTCATATTTAAGAACTATTCTCAGGTTATAAAGATTTTCTCCCATGTGTTCCTTATCTTCCATTTCTTTACTGAGACTTTCTGTCTTTCCATTTGTTTTAGGAATGTAGGCCGGGCGCAGTGGCTCATGCCTGTAATCCTAGCATTCTGGGAGGCTGAGGCCGGCGGATTGTTTGAGCTCAGGAGTTCGAGACCAGCCTGAGCAAGAGTGAGACCCTGTCTCTTCCAAAAATAGAAAGAAATTAATTGGACAGCTAAAAATATATATATAAAAAAAAATTAGCCAGGCATGGTGGTGCATGCCTGTAGTCTCAGCTACTCGGGAGGCTGAGGCAGAAGGATCACTTGAGCCCAGGAGTCTGAGGTTGCTGTGAGCTAGGCTGATGCCACAGCACTCCAGCCAGGGCAACAGAGTGAGACTCTGTCTCAAAAAAGAATGTGCATCCTTTGATTATTTTATTATAGCTGATTTATTATCTGATAATCCCAACAACTGTGTCATCTTGGCATTGGCATCTGTTAATTGCTTTTTTCCATGTCAACTGAGATTTTCCTGGTTCTTTTTGTGTCAAATAATTTTGAATTATATCATGGACATTTGATTGTTATGTAATGAGACTCTGGTCTTGTTTAAATCCTATGAAAAATGTTGATTTTTGTTTTCTTTTAGAAGGCAGTCAGCCTGGTTGGATTTCAGATGGCAAGTTCTGGCCAGCGTTGTGTGGGTTGAAGATTCAATGTCAGTTCTATTTCAAAGCCTTTGCAGTGCTCTTTGGATCTTTCCTTCATGCATGCCACCCAGTGGCCAGTCTGGGACCTGGGTGATGACCTGCCCCACAGTTCAGTTTCTAAGTATTCTGTTTAGGTTCAGATCCACATATGTGGAGCTCGTAGTGAGTCCAGGAGTTTGTATACTTTATGCATTTGAATTTTTGGTTTATAAACAGGTATTTATGGGCCAGGCATGGTGGCTCACGCCTGTAATCCTAGCACTTTGGGAGGCCGAAGTGAGCGGATTGTTTGAGCTCAGGAGTTCGAGACCAGCCTGAGCAAGAGCAAGACCCCGTCTCTACCAAAAATAGAAAGAAATTAATCAGACAACTAAAAATATACAGAAAAAATTAGCCGGGCATGGTGGCGCATGCTTGTAGTCCCAGCTACTCGGGAGGCTGAGGCAGGAGGATCGCTTGAGCCCAGGAGTTTGAGGTTGCTGTGAGCTAGGATGACGCCACGGCACTCTAGCCCGGGCAACACAGTGAGACTTTGTCTCAAAAAAAAAAAAAAAAAAGCAGGTATTTATGGAACTTTATGGGCTTACTTTCTCTTTTTGCTAACTGCTTGGTACTTTCTAAAACTTAAAACTCCCCCTTTTCGTTCTGTTTCCTAAAAGCTGGCACTTTAGTTACTCTGTTGTACACTTGCCATAACTTTATCCACGTCCTAGGCCACATAGTGGGAGGACAGGGGAAAAAAGCAATGGGAAGGGGGTTCACTTGCCTTCTTGGAACTCTAGTTCCTCTGAATCTGCTCCCTCAGAGTTTTGGGCATCTTTAGTCTGCCGCTGCATCCTCCTCTGCTGCTTCAGGATTGCCCGGGGTCTGGAATATAAGAGAGAATGAAGGAAAAAAATTAAAACTAAAACAAAACAGGATTGTCCCCAATGTCTATGAGTGTTAGGAATCCCCTTGCCCACTTCCCCAGCCAGAACTAGAGGGCTTGTCCTGGAATCTGTCTACACTTGGTTCCCTTTTCTGGGTTCGAGGCTGCCTATGAATCTAAGCTGGAGAATACTGGAGGAAAAATAGGAACCTGGCTGTTCAGTGGTGCTTTGAATTCTGGTCCTTTTCCCCATCTGCCTACTCTGTTTATTTTTCAGAGTCCTGGAATAGCTGCTCCTTGCACTGTTTCCAGATTTGACAGCAGCTTTCAGTGGGAGAGACAGGCTGGATCGTACCTACTGCATTAACTGGAACTGGAATTCCAAATTGCGATATTTGGAAGGTTTCTAATTTGTTTTTATTGTCAGTTTTTATTGTCTATTAGCCAAATAGGCTATTGGCTTACAGGCTGCTTGGGCCCTGGTTTGCTTAGACTAGAGATGACTCACAGTGGTGTGGTGTTTTGGTTGTTTGTTTGTTTTGTTTTTGTAGTAAGGAAATGTTTTAACTATCACTCTGGGGTATTCCTGGCAAGTGCAAGGAATCATATAAAAGGATCTATTTTAATAAGATTTGGATTTAATATCTTTCATATTAATGAACACACTTCTGCCTATAGATGTGAAAACACAGTACTCTAGAAAAGATTTGTGGCCACTCAGCTTAACCCCCGACCAAAAGTGAAGAGTCTTTTACTTCATCCCTCACTGACAAGCATTTAGCTTTAGTGTGACTGATGTCACCTAAAATCACCAAGTCTGCTCTCACATGGCTACTTTTATCAAATCTGTTCTCCCCTTTTCTATATTCCTGTGGCTGAATCTTTGAACTGTAAATCTATGCTGGGAGAGGCCACCTATGGCACCAATCTAGCTGATGTTGGGATAATTTTGAAGTTTATCATCTTACAAATTAACGGTCTCAAGTCTGTTACCCACACATATTGCAGGTGATAAGCTACCCTTTGTATGTTTTCTCCCAAATAATTTCTGGAAGCTTAAGTGACTCTTCACCTGAGCCTGTATTCCAGGCTGACACGGAACATGAATTATTACCCTTTGGATAATGTCCAGTTACCTGTGGCTGTGGTTTAATGGTCACTTATTAGATGCCTGCTCATTCCCAGTTGGTGGTCAGTCATTGCCCAGCTATTTTACTGAGTATCTGATCAGGGGCGATAGAGCAGGAACCAGCTAGACACGATTCCTGAGACAGGCCCCACCGGGCAGCCAGCTGGTAGAAACCAGGAACAGGCGCCCATGGGGGCACTTGTGCATTCAGCACAGTTAGCAGGAGAGGGAAGAGCTGACTAGGGCTGCAGAGCAGCCTGTGTTACGTGCTTTGAGGAGGCGGCGGGAAGCCTGCGGAGGGAGAGACTGACTGTGGAGGGATCAGGAAAGACTTCCCAGAGGAGCTTGCAGTTATCTTTTTATCTGCTTGTTTTTAAATTACTTTTTAAAGAAATCACACAAGTAATACCAATTTATTTTATTTTAAGGAGAAAAATCAGAAAATATCAGCAAGTTAAAAAAAGAAAATAAATTTCCTGGAATCTTATTAATCCGAGATAAGTACTGTTCACATTGTGTGTAATACCTTTGTCTAGGTGTGTATTTATTCACGTGTGTGTGCATATATATAACAAATATAAATTGCTTTGTAACGTGGTTTGGTTGTTTAATGCATGCCTCTTTAATAAAACAGGCTTTACAACATTTTTAATTTTTCTTTTAAATTTACATATTATAAATTTCACTTTTTATGGTGTACGGTTCTATGAGTTTGGACAAATATGTAGTCATGTGTCCACCACCACAGTCAAGGTACAGAATGGTTTTATCACACACACCCCGCCCCCGCCAGATTGTCTCATGCTGCCCTTTTGTTGTCAACCCCTCCCTCTACTTCAGCTGACCCTTGGTAACCAGTGATCCTGTTTCTATTCCTATAGTTTTGACTTTCCAAGAGTGTCACATGAATGGAATCATACTGTATGTAGCTTTTTTTTTTTTTTAATGGAGTGTCACTGTGTCACCTGGCCAGAGTGCAGTGGCACTATTTGTAGCTCACTGCAGCCTTGAACTCCTGGGCTCAAGCAATCCTCCCATCTCGGCTTCCTGAGTAATTGGGACTACAGGCATACATCACCATGTCCACCTAATTTTACAAGTTTTTGTAGAGATGGGGTCTCACTACATTGCCCAGGTTGTTCTTTTCTTTTTTTTTAATAGAAATGGGGGTCTCGCTCTTGCTCAGACTGGTCTCAAACTCTTAAGCTCAAGCAATCCTCCACCTCAGCCCCCCAGAGTGCTGGGATTACAGGTGTGAACCACTATGTTCGGCCTCTTTTCCTTTATTAATTTTCCTAATAACAAGCTAATGTTTTAACAGCCTCCAAAGGTGAACAATGGGGTTTTCTCCCCTTTGTAATGTCAATACAAACTTGTGGATTTTTTTTTTTTTTTTTTTTGAGACAGAGTCTCACTCGGTTGCCCTGGCTAGAGTGCCGTGGCTTCAGCTTAGCTCACAGCAACCTCAGACTCCTGGGCTCAAGCGATCCTACTGCCTCAGCCTCCCAAGTAGCTGGAACTATAGGCATGCGCCACCATGCCCGGCTAATTTTTTCTATATCTATATATATTTTTAGTTGTCCAGATAATTTGTTTCTATTTTTAGTAGAGACGGGATCTCGCTCTTGCTCAGGCTGATCTCGAACTCCTGACCTTGAACGATCCACCCGCCTCGGCCTCCCAGAGTGCTAGGATTACAGGCGTGAGCCACTGCGCCCGGCCTGTGGATTTTTATATATTTAATGTATTTCAATATTTTGTGGTCATTTAAAAAGACTTTACTTTGCAATATTATAATTTCAGACTTAAAGGTTGCAAGAGTAGTTCAAAATAATATATGCCTTCACCTAAATTCTCCAAATGTTAACTTTTTACCACGCTAGCTTTAGCCTCTCTCTCTCCCTCTTCCTCTGTTCCTGTGTGTATGTTTATATATGCGTATGTATATTTATATTTTAAGCCTTTTGAGAGTACATTGCAGACTTAATGCCTTTTTATCCCTAAAAACTTCAGTGTCCTAAAGACAAAACCACTTTCTTACATTACCACAGTATAATGATCAAAATCAGGAAATTAACATTGATTCAATACTATTAGCCAATCTATAGACCTTATTCATTTTCCCCTCTTTGTCTCAAAACTTTTCTTTTTAGTAAAAGAAAATCTTGGATCCCGTGTTGCATTTAGTTGTCATTGCTCTTTAATCTCCTTGAGTCTGGAATGGTTCTTCAGCCTTTGTCTTTCTTGCCATTGACAATTTGGAAGAAAACAGGCCAGTTATTTTGTAAAATGTCCCTCGATTCGGGTTTGTCTGGTGTCTCCTGTTTTGATTCTGGTTATTTTGTGGTATTGCCAGTAATGCCCCAGAAGTGACGAAGGGTTCCTTTCCGTGCATTGCATCAGAGGCAAATGATGTACATTTGTTTCAATTACAGGAGATACTAACTTGGTTAAAGTGATGTCTGCCAAGCTTCTCCTGTGAGTTACTATTTTTTCCTATGTAATCAATAAGTATTTTTTTTGTGGGGAAGTACTTGTAGACTATGTAAATATCTTTTTTTTGTTTTTTGTTTTTTTTTTTGAGACAGAGTCTCTCTCTTTTGCCCAGGCTAGAGTGAGTGCCGTGGCATCAGCCTAGCTCACAGCAACCTCACACTCCTGGGCTCAAGCGATCCTCCTGCCTCAGCCTCCCGAGTAGCTAGGACTACAGGCAAGCGCCACCATGCCCGGCTAATTTTTCTATATATTTTTAGCTGTCCAATTAATTTCTTTCTATTTTTGGTAGAGACGGGGTCTCGCTCTTGCTCAGGCTGGTTTCGAACTCCTGAGCTCAAACAATCCGCCCGCCTCGGCCTCCCAGAGAGCTAGGATTACAGGTGTGAGCCACTGCGCCTGGCCGAAAATCCACTCATGTATTGATGGGCACTTGGGTTGTTTCCACATCTTTGCAATTGTGAATTGTGCTGCTATAAGCATTTTAGTGCAGATGTCTTTTTTATAGAATGTCTTTTTTTCCTTTGGGTAGATGCCCAGGAATGGAATTGGAGAATCCAGCAGATTTAAAACAATTGCAACATTTAAGATTCTGTCTCCTTTGACCTTTCCCCCCCAGTGCTCCCAAGCTAGAATCCTCGCCTCTAGCCAAATCATTCTCCTTGTGGTTACCCAACATGTCCGGGTCCTCTGGCCATCCTGGCCCCCGGAGGCTTTTCCTTTCTGTGAAGTCCTGAAGCACGTGCAGCAAACGTGTCTCATATTCACATGACCCATTTGCCACTCAGCCGACCCGATATGGTTACTTGTCCTTCTACCTCCACATCCTTCTTCCCAGCAGGTTATTAGAAACAAACACATCATCCTTTTTCGATCTTCCCTCCCCTCTCCCTCTTCCTCACCTCACCTGAGATACCTCACGTGTCTCAGGTGGTGTCTGCATTTTCTCTTATCCTTTATTATTGCTAACAACAGCTGTGTCTTCACACCTGCACCCAGACTGTTCTCTGCTCTTACAAGGATATTTACAAACGGGATATGAGGTAAAAACTCGAAAATCATCAGATAGTGAAAACTATACTTGAAAATCCCTTCAGGGCAAACAGAATGGTTATTCGGTAACTCTTTTTTTTATTTATTTGTCTATGGATAGTTTAGGGAATTTTTTTCCATTTTTTTATTTCAGAATATTCCGGGGGTACAAACGTTTAGGTTACATATATTGCCTTTGCACTGCCTGAATCAGAGCTACAAGGGTGCCCATCACCCAGCCAGTGTGCACCGCACCCATTAGGTGTGAATATATCCATCCCCCCTCCCCCTCCAACCTGCCTGACATCTGATAAATGCTAATGTCATATGTGTACGTAAGTGTTGATCAATTAGTACCAATTTGATGGTGAGTACACGTGGTGCTTGTTTTTCCATTCTTGTGATATTTACTTAGGAGAATGGGCTCTGGCTCCATCTAGGATAATACAAGAAGTGTTATGAAATAGTTCGCCTTGTTTTTTGTGGCTGAGTAGTACTCCATCAGCAACACTTTTAATTCCTCCACTTGCCCTCTGTGAATATGCCCTGTGAGTAGAACGGTGGGCCGCTGGCACCATGTCAACTGTGATCTCATTTTCTCTCTTGCTGGTTGAGCCACACAGCTGTATTCTTATCACTGAAATGCCCTAAAGATGGGGCTGCACCGTATTTAAGATCTTCCCATTTTTCTGGCCTTCCCAAGTTCCACTACCTCATTGAAGCTTCTGAAGATGTTCCACAAGAAGCCTTTTCCCTTCTGAATCTCTCTGGCCTTCTTCAGAGCTTTTTTATTTTGGTCTTGGTCAGTGTGGTGCCTGTCTTTTTCAGAGCAACTCACACACTGGGAGTGTGAATTCTAGTGGGATTTGAAACCTGGTCCTGTCTTCTGCTAGTCATGTGATCTTGGAGAAGTTACTCCCCAGACCTCCTCAGTTTCCTCATCTGTGAAATGGGTTTCTACCTCGTAGGATTCCTTATAAAGATTACATGAGTTAATATTTGCAAGTGCTTAAAGAGTGCCTCACCTAAAGTAAGCACTATATAAGTGATTTTTTTTAAAAAAAGTACACCCCTTTACCTAACATTGGTGTTTCCATCTAATATAGCTAAAGAAGAAAGAAGAAAATAGTGTAAGAGATAGCTTACTATTGACTAAGACATGTGAACTGGCACCTCTCTGGTCTCAAAAATGGAAAACCTGATCCTTTTAATCAAAAGGAACAGTTCTCAATCTCAGTGATTCTTCTCTGTAAAGCATGAAGATCAGTTAGGAAGTTTGTCTCAGTTACAACTAGCCATGGTTAAAGCACTGAAATTTTTACATTAATAACTGTAAGGCTGAATTCTCAAACACTTTTTTGATTGGGCATTGAAAAAAGGCAAGGTTACAGAACATAAGTTGGCAACCTGGGAACTCCCTGGGGTGTTTTTTCCCCACAAAGGCAGCTCCCTGGTAGCGTGCTGAACGAATGCTGTAAGAGACTCACTTGTGTAAGCCACACCATCATCAGCCCCTTATTCAGTAGCTCCTTAAAATGTCCCCTGGGCATTTCATGTGTTTGGTTTTCTGTAATAAAGATTGTGTCATCCTCAAGGTCAAAGAGCTACGGTTTGTGAGTGTTTGTAACCTCTGGCACGGTGCTGGAAACACTGCCCAGCTCGATAATCTCCTGTTGATATATTTATTGTTAAGATGGGTAGGAAAAAGCAATGCTTGGGCACTACCAAACCACAGCTGGAGAAAGCCCATGAATAATAATAAAACTCCCCACAATGCCTGGTCCACCCCCTTCATTGACGCAACCCCCAACTAAGAACACCGATTTCATCCTGGTACTCCTCATCCCTTAATGAAGGGCAGTAAAGGCCAGGAAGGAGACAGAATGAAGGACCTGATCATCCAGTTTAGACGTTTATTGAATGTAGATTGCTTTTAGGAGAGAGCACTGTTCCTCTAAATCTTCCATTTGAAGGAGCTGAAATAGACAGTGACGTTCATGGCTTTAGTCAACACCAGGGGGCAGGAGAGAAAGCAGGATGAATGGAAACAAGTGCAACCTCAAAAGGACAGTGAGTAAATGGCGTGGTGAAAGCCCCTGACACAATTCTTGGCACCTGGCAGGTAGACTATACACGCTAGTTGAATCTGAAAGTTTTAAAACTCTTTAAAAATTATTTCTTAATTACAGAAGTCATCCATGCTCATGGTAGACAAATTAAAAGATACAGAGCAGCAAAACAACAAAGACATTTTTAATTATTCATAATTTCACCACTCCAAAATAAACACCGTTAACATTTTGTTAGAGTATATTCTATTTTCTATATATGAGCCTCTTCCCTCTCAATGGGATGACCATAAATTCTTATTATTTTTTGTTTCTGCATAACTTTAACTGGTAATATTTATTTATTTATATTTTTAGCTCAATATATGATTATAGGTAGAGGAAAAGACTACCCAGCATTCTAGTTTGGGCTCTGACATAACCACCCCCAGCAAGGAGCTCAGCCTAAGTTTTTGATTCCTTATTTGCAAAATGAAGAGTTTGATGCCTTTGATACTAAGGTACCTTCTAACTCTGTCATTCTAATTGGTGATGAGGAATTAAAGGAAGACAGTATGGTGCAGTGGTTAGTGACCCAGCATCAGCCAGGTTCTAATCCCTGCTCTATCTGTGAGATCCTGGGCAGGTTTCTTGACCACTCAGTGCCTCAGTTTCCTTTTCTTTAAAATGGGATTAATACAGGACGTATCACATAGAGTTGTGAGAATTAAATAGATAACACACATAAAACACTTAGAACAGTTTTTGGCACAGAGGAAACGCTCAATAAACCGTGGCTATTATCAGTGTTTTAGCTCAAGCGCCAGGTGTCCTGAGGTGACAGAGTGAAAACTAACACTGAAGGATCAAGGGTGAGAAGTCACGTGGGTTGAACACACGCACTGGACATTGGGCTGAGTGTGCTCATGTGCACAATCTTATTTCATCCTCAGAACATACTATCTCCATTTTGCACGTGGGGAAGTTGAGGTTAGAACTTGCCTAGATTCATGTAGCTACTAATAGGAAATGTTAAACCCAAAGAGCTTTCAGCTAGTTTTGGTTGAGCTGAGGGGCTGGAAGACCTGCTATTAGTTGGATGTTGCATTTTAAAAATAAAGCCCAAGCATGAAGTATCTTTCCAAGTGATATTCTGCATGATTCTTTTTCTTTAATAACTGCACTTTAACAATTATTTAACAGTTGACAGTTATTTAAAAGACATAGGGATTTTTGTACATTTTAATTGGCTAATGGATATTTAAGTTAGAGCAAAACTACGATGTGGGTTTTATAAAAATAATTTATACTTGACTTAGAAATTTAATTTTATGGTTGTAAACGATGTTCTAAAAATTCCCCAAACTAAACAAAATGACAAAATCTCAATGAAAGCAACTGCCGCAGGAGGCTGATGAAATGCAGTGTGATGTTTTAACATTTTGATTTCCACATCACTGCCAAAGGAGTCAGAACTGAGTCAGGGGTTTGGGTTGACTACTGGCTCTGACAGACCATGTGAGTGAAAAAGGCCATTGCATTTACTAGCTTTAGTTTTTCTTCCAAGGAAATGCAAAGCGCCTTTTAATTAAACGCCGCTTCATTGTTTTATGGTGCTCATATGCTTTCCTAACGTTTGTTAGAGAAGTTGGTAATTCTTGGCAGTCGTTGTCTACTGTGTGGTGCATTTGTGGATTCACCCCAACCTAAAACATGCAGCCGGTTTGCGATTGCGCAGGCTAAGGTGAGGGAGAGGATGCGCGGATACACCAAGCAATGAACCATATAAACATTTCAAATAATATATACATTTGTATTGAGCCACAACTTCTGTGTTCTGATTCAACTATCCCCAAGTTAACACGCCCCGAGCCCGCGTGAGCTGGCGCCCGGCCTGCTCCGGCTCCCGGCGGGACGTGCCTGCGGGGCCCCCTCGCCCACGGCTCGCGTTACGCGGCTCGGTCCAGCTGGCCCGGGCGTCCCCACCCTTCCCCCAGCTCCCAGCTCGCGCCGCCCGCGCCGCCCGCACGTCCAGCCGCGCGGTGATCACGTACCCGGGCCGAGGGCTCGTGTCCCAGCTGGGCGCTGGTTGGTCGCGCCATCGGGCCCGAGGCCCGGCGATTGGTCCAAGGGATCTGTTCACGTGATGAGGAACAGCTAAGCGGCCGCCCCGCGCCCGCCCCGCAATCCGCCCGGGCCACCGCGGAGTGGGGACGGCCGGAGCCGGCTTGCGAACTTGCGCAGACTGCGGGTGCTGGCTCTCACGGTGCGCCGCCGCCTCTCTGCCTAATGAGCTGCACCAGGTAGGTTCGCTGCAGCTCTGCGCCGGGGACAGAGGGCAGCCGCAGCTGCGGGGAAGTTCGGGGCGTTTTAGTTCTGTCACCTCTACAAATGGAGACCCCAGGGGAGGGCAAGTTGACTGCTGAGTTGAATCTGGCAACCAGGAGGCTTTGGAGGTGTGGAATTTCACTCTGTTTCTTAGGTACAGCCTATTTTGATGATGAGCATCTTAAACCAAAAACTGTCTCAGTGTGAGTCGGCTTTAGTTCAGATTCCCTCAAGGATGCGACTGTTACCTTTTGATCCTGAACAAATGTCTCAAAGACTCTGGTGGCTTAACTTGTGAGACCAGCACTCTGACATTGCTGGTTAGCTAGTTTAGCTTGAGGGGTGGGATGCGCGAAATTACAGGATTAATGAATTTGCATTCATTCGTTCTTATCATGGTTTACCATAGCAAACTCAGTCTTGGAGTTTGAACAAACTATTATTTTTAACTCTTGTCCAGGACTTAAAGTTCCAGGGAAATCACCCAGTACTAAAACTGTCTTTCTATAAATGCAAAAGATAAAAAAACCTCCCATAAAACTACTTTAAATAGTGTCTCCAGATATAACTTAGCAGAAAACTTCTCTAAAAATCCTGTTAACTATTATTAGACCCACAAATATAGCTTTAGCTTTCATTTGTTTGTTCTAAGTCTGTAGGTCTCCCAGAAAAATCCCAGAGCTAATAAAGTAAATTCTGTGAACGTTCTTTATTATCCATTTTGTGATAATGACCACTTGCCTATGTCCTTAGAGGTGCTGTGAAGTTACTAAAGCCAGACTGAGAAATGGCATATACAGTATACACACACTTCTTATTTGCAAGGCTAAGAAAGGGAAAAAAAATCCTAATTCCATAAACTTGGCAATATGTAATGAGGGATAAAGTAGTGAGGGATGCTTCTTGGTTTAATATTGATGAGCATGGTTATGTTTTAAGTTTTAAATAGCTTTATTGTCGTTCTTATAAATGTCCATTGCCAAAACATTAGAAAATATCAAAAAATACCAAAACAAAACAAAAATAGATCACCTATAATCCTATCACCCAGGGATCATTATTAACTTTTTGGTGTATTTCCTATAGAGTTTTTCAATATTTATAAGTTCATATATTATACATATATATACTATATATTAAAAAACATTCTAATTTTTAGGTAATCGGTTTTTCCACTTAAATGTGCACTTGTCATGGGCATCTTTTTTTTTTTTTTTTTTTTTTTTTTAGACAGAGTCTCACACTCTTGCCTGGGGCGTGTGCCGTGACGTCAGCCAATCTCACAGCACCCACAAAATCCTGGGCTCAGGCAATCCTACTGTCTCAGCCTCCCAAGTAGCTGGGACTACAGGCATGAGCCACCATGCCCGGCTAATTTTTTTCTAGATATATTTTTAGCTGTCCAATTAATTTCTTTCTATTTTTGGGTAGAGATGGGGTTTCGCTCTTGCTCAGGCTGGTCTCGAACTCCTGAGCTCAGAACGATCCGCCCACCTCAGCCTCCCAGAGTGCTAGGATTACAGGCGTGAGCCACCGCACCCGGCCTACACATGATATTTTTATAGTGCTCTCTGGCTTTCATAGTGCTTGAATGTGAATTTTCTATTTGGTCTTCCCTATATGGAAAGTATAATAATTCATTGATTTGTTTATGAAGAAAATGTCTGTGACTGTTGAATGCCTTGCACTACATCACAAGGCTCTTGTTCTGAGGTATATAGAGCAGCAGTTTCAAGACTTTTTGGCACCAAGGAGCTGTTTCATGGAAGACAATTTTTCCATGGAGCAGGGGGTTGTGGGAGGATGGTTTGGGGATGACTCAAGCACATTACATTTATTGTGTACTTTATTTTTATTATTATTGTGTTGTAATATATAATGAAATAATTATACAACTCACCATAATACAGAATCAGTGGGAGCCCTGAGCTTGTTTTCCTGCATGGTCAGGAGGCGGAGCGTACTTAGGCAGTGATACAAGTGATAGGGAGCAGCTGTAAATACAAATGAAGCTTCTCTTGCTCTCCTGCTGCTTATTTCCTGCTCTGTGGCTGGTTCCTAACAGTACCAGTACCGGTCTGTGGCCCGGGAGCTAGGGATATAGAGAGACCAGAACCCAGATCTCTGGCTGTTGTGCTATAGAAATGTCTCCTATAATATAGAGACATATAAGATTTCAGGAGTTTGCAGGGCTTTGCCCTGAAGGAACATGTGAACGTGTTAGTTCACATATCAAAAGCTGCCTCACCTTAGGAAGGCATCTCACAGATCAGTGGCAGTGCTTTCCAAGGTGATGCTGTGTCTTTGAGCCTGCTTCTATACGACAAAGCTTGGTATGCATAAAGTCACAAGGTGAAAACTGATCAAAGAGTGCCCACCCGACAGAGACAGACACCTGTGGCCAAAAGCAATTAGCCTAAGGGACAGTTCCTGCTTCATTGCTAACCTGTCTCAATCAACAAAAAACTAGATAAAGAAATATAGAGCCATTATATTTCTGTTTAGCCTTTCTGCTAAGTGATAGTTTTATCTTCAAAGTTTGTCTTAGAAAGATTTTGTAACCATTTGCTTATGTAGATAGAGTTAATTAAGGGATCTCTAGAAGCTTTTTGAGAGATTTTTAACCTAAAATGAACTACCTGTTATTATGTAAATCTGTTACTTCTGGCAACTGATCACTGTATCAATAAATACTGATAGACTTCCATTGTGCCCTCACAGCTCACAGGAATGCTGGAGGTCTCCCAATTCCCCCAACTGTATAAAATCTATACTTTATAAAAACTGTGCTTTCATCTCTATGTATTCTTTTATTTCTATATTCTATTATTTTCTATTTCCTTTATTTCCCTATCCCTTGCGACGAACCCTGCCAAAAGGATACAATTTTTGCTGGGAGTATAGCTAACTCCCTGCATCTGGCTCCCTGGCACAGCATTCTTTCCATGAAATGATGAGGTCTGGATCCAGAGAAATAGGGTTTATAATCGTCTCACCCATCATGCAACTTAAACCACTATTAGAACACATTGTTATATGTAAGCGCCTTCTGTACATTGTGTCCAGCTCATCTTCAAAACAACCATTAGGTCAATATCCCAGTTACTACATCTGTGTAACAACAAATGACCCCAAAACTTAGTGGCTTAGAACAACAACAGACATTTATTATATCTAATTATTTATGTGGGTCAGAAATTCAGTAGTAGCTCACTGGGTGGTACTGGCTTGGGGTCCCTCATGAAGTTGCAGTGAGTCATCAGCTGGGGCTGCAGTCAAGTGGAGGGTTGATTGGAGCTGGAGAATCCACCTCCAAGATGGCTCCCTCACATGGTGGCTGGTCTCCACAGCTTTGCTTGAGTGTCCTCACAGAATGGTGGCTTTTCCCAGAGCAAGTCAGCCAAGAGACCAAGGTGGAAATTGTAATACATTTATGAACTAATTTTGGAAGACACTTTTGCTGGGTTCTGTTAGTCCCATAGGTTATCTCTGTATCAGTGTGGGAAAGACCAGACAAGGGAGTGAATATAAGGAGGTGGTGACTGTTAGGGGCCATCTTTGAGGCTAGTGACCATAGTCAATATTACCCCCTAAATCATAGGTGAAGAAACAAGAGTCAGAATGGCTAGGACTCAAGCGCTCAAGGCCACATGGGGAGTGTGCAGCTGGAATTTGAAGCCAGTACTATCTAATTCCCAGGTCGAATCTATAATAAGTGAATTTATGGTATATTTTGATGCATTTATGTATTTTCAGAAATTTCTTCAAAATCAAGAAATTCTTTCTTTTTTTAATTTCAGAATATTATGGGGGTACAAATGTTTTAGTTACATATAATGCCTTTGCCTCACCCAAGCCAGGATCAAAATCAAGAAATTCTTTAGAATATTATTATGGAAAGAAATATTGGACATGTGGAGTGGACAAACAGAATGGGAGGCTTCACATTCTTGGTCATTAAATGCCTCATTTTATCATGGCTGAAATTATGCCTTTTGCCTGGGTGTCTCCTCCCTCTTAAATATTTTTTTTCTTTTCTTAAGCTGGTGAGAAATTTAATGAATACTCTTATGAAAATATGGAAAGATATGGATCTTAGCTTTGTTTTTTTATATAACTCCAAATCTGACTTTATAGAATTCTAAAGTGATCAAAAATTCATTAGGGCTAGAATTGTTATCTCAGCTTGAGCTGCTGTAACAAAAGACTGGGTGGCTTTAACAACAGCAATTTATTTTGCACAGTTCCAGAGGCTAGGAAGCCTAAGGTCAAGGTGCAGGCTGATTCAGTTCTCTAGTAAGGGCCTGCTTCCTGGCTTACAGACAGCTGCCTTGTCACTGTGTCCTCACATGGCAGAGAGAGAGAGAAGCTCTCTTCCTCTTCTGAGAAGGGCACTAATCCCATCATGGAGGCCTCACCCTCATGACTTCATCTAACTGTAATTATCTCCCAAAGGTCCTGCCTCCTAATACCATCACACTGGGAGTCAGAGCTTCAACATATGGATTTGGGGACAACACATACATTCAGTCCCTAATAATTACATATACTCTCTGCTCTGTAATTTCATTTTTTGGTGGAATTTATCTCACAGAAATGAAAGCAGCAGTAGGTCAGGATATAGGTGTGATGATGTTTATGATGGGTGTATTTGTTATAATGAACATCAGAAACCACCTTAATGTCTACAGATGGGCTGAATAAATCAAGGTACATCTATATCAAGGAATAATATGCCACTGTCAAAAATGATAAATTAGAGGGAAGGGTGCCCATGACATTGTAAAGTTTTAAAGGGAAGTTGTAGAATAATGTGTACTATATGGTACTACTTCTGTAAAAAAGAAAACTCATATCTTTGCAGTGTTTGCATTAATCTGGAGAGAAACCTCTCTCCTAGAGAGAATATTCTTTTGAATAACCTATTTATCAATCTTAGGGAGAGAAGGGTTGGAATGGGGGGAGATCATTATTTTTAGAAGAAAAAAAGTATAGAATACCTGATGTAATATACAAATCTGTCCTTTGGCTATTTCAGTAATAAAATCTTGATAGTTGGTAAACACATCTTCCTTGATTAAGAGAAGCTCTCATTTCGAGTTTCCCGACTGGCATTCTGCTCTTGCCTTTGGGTTGAAACAGTTCCAGAGGTTCACTTTTCCTGGTGTCTGAAATGAAGATGTCAGAATTTCTCTGAAGGAAGCCATAGAAATATCCATTTCCAGCGGGCCCGTAATCAGCCTTCACCATGGAGGACAGAATGTAGTGACATTTTTTAAAAGGAGGAGAAGATGATGCCATTAACGTGCAGCCCTAGCTGGTTCAAACTGTTCGGGAGAGATTTGCCACGGATGCTCTGCAGGTCGGGAGGGAGGGAGACCTGTTATTGAGGCCCTCCGCTTGCACTTAGCCCAGCGCCCATTTCTTAGGGAATATTGATCCAAAGTACTCTCCTCTGTCATCTGAGGGGCATAATGCAGTCCCTGAGTATTCACAGAAAAGAGCCTTTCTTTGCCAGGCTATTTTCTGAAGTCAAAAAGCTCCTTTCAGGATCTATAATAGCAAGCCCCTTACCACTTCACACCCTCAGTGAGAAGCGCACTCCAATTTTCAGAGCCCTAGGGCCCCAAGCCAAGGAGGAGCTGGTGAGTATGACCTCTTCATGTAAAATATTCTATGACAAACTCAGCAAGCATTTGGACGGCGGGGGGCAGAGGGACATGCAAATGGAAGATTAAAAATTACACCTGGACACATAAGAAAGGGCACTCTTGTCCCAGAGATAATTATGCATTTATTCTTTCATTCCTAAAATAATGTTTTAAATAGAATTTTCAATCACATACATAATGTTCTTGGATTGCAGTCGTTCATGTCTGACATGGTGTGGAAGGGAGGATGCTAGCTGGAACTTCTGAGTTTCTCTTGCTTTCATTCTGTAAAAGGCAGGATCTTCCAGACAAGTATTTCTTAACATGACAGCTTGTTATAAATGTCTCGTCCCCCTCATCTTGTGCAACTTAACTTAGGACAGTGGAGACTTAAGTATTAAAAGTATTTTTAATTTAAAATGCTAACAATGACAAAAAAAGAAGCAATCTCCAATTCCAGAAAATTCTTTTCTGTTACTCAGAAAGAGCATCATTTCAGAGAGTTCCTGCTGTTCCATTGCTGCTGTTTGTTTGAGTGTTTTGGAGGGCACATCAGAGAGCACAGTTGGGGCAGAGAGACTATCACTATTGTTTGAAATGCCCCTGCCTTCCTGGGCGTCAGCTGCTCTTGTCCTGTTCTCTGAGGGTGAAAATATGGCTGAAGGTGCAGCAAGCAGCATACTAAGAGCCTCTGACCTCGGTTTTGGAAGCAAGTCTCTTTCTTCTCCACTCAAGGGTGGCTCTTGTGGCATATAATGACATTGATGTGTCTTTACCTTCTTTCTCTGAAATTCCTGAACCATAAAGCTTTTTTCAGAAGACAATAAATAGTTTTGACCAAACTGTAGTGAGTGCTTAATAAACATGTGGATCTGAGTGCAGAGCGCAGAAAGGAACGTTCTGGAGCGTGGCCGACCAGCCGGACATCACACCAACAAGCGTGGGAAACCCGCTTTTGCTCCAGGTCCTTCGTCTCAAAGTCTGTTTTTCAGAAGCAGAGCAATTTGTCTTGCCAGGGAGGTACTACCCAGTGGTTTCTGGAGCCTCAGAGTTAGGTTAACTCCAGCATTTTCTTCTCCGCACATGGGGAGAGTCAGCAAGAGTCTCCCACGGTGCAAAGCCCCTGGTCTGTGTTGTGGCTGGTCTGTTTGAGAGTATAGTCAGGGTGACCTCAGACTTAGCAGTAGGGACGCCTTTACAGTGGCCAAAAGGCACATGGAAACTACATTTTCAATGAACAGTCCGTGCACTGGTTAAGAACGATGACTGCTGGTAAATGGGAGTGTCATCAAGAAGTGGGAACCAGGAGACTCGGCTCCTGCCTGAAGCCCCACCTTCTGGCTATGTGAACAGTAAACCCCTGTCTTTAGGCCTTGGCTTTTGCACCTATAGAAGGATGTGGTTGGAGTATGGAGGATGACCTTTCCAGCTGCAGATCTGTGCCTTGAGTAAACCAAATGTGCAGAGATGAAGTTTACTTTGTGTTCTAGTTTCATGATCTTCACATTTTGGTTTCAAAAATGAAATGCAACTAAAACTATATCCATTTATAGAAGGAAGAGTAAAGGGTAACAGTGCCCCTTGACATGAATGGTTTAATAAACCAAAGCCCCAATTTAGTTTATGCACATACACAGTACCATAATGCCAGCTCAAATGTGTACAGAAGTGAGCAAATATAAAAGTCAGAGTCTTCTCACCGGGAGATACTGTTTATCGTAGGAAACACAAATAAATCTGGCATTTTTTTCCTGGAATACTTAGATAATTATACTATGGCTAGGGTGTCCCTTAAGAATATTCTTTCTTTAGCCAAGAAAGATGGATCAAAGCATTTCTTGTACCAATGGTCCCTTTAGAACCACTGGAAGTTGGATCCTTTTTGGAATTCTGCTGAAGGTCTTGCATGATACAGCCTAAGATTTGATGAGTATTTCTTGAAGATAACCAGATCACTTACATGGAGCACAATGGACTGGAATGGCTCTCCACCCATCCATCTTTTTGCTATAAGAGAGTAGGCTGAGGAGAGAGGATCGTGTGAGCCCAGCAGTTCAAGAGCAGCCTGGGCAACATTGCAAGACTCCATCTCAAAAAAATAAAATCAAATACAATAAAGAAAATAAATTATTTTATGAGACTTTCATAACAATATCCCTTGAATTTCAAATAATCATTTCCAGATCTGAAAAGTATCCCTAAATTATCCTTGGGGGACTCTCCAGGGAGTCCTGGAGGGCCACGTATAAAGCTGAATTGTGAAGGGCAGGAGCGCAGCTCCTTGCAATGGAGCAACCAGCCGCTCTCCAGGAATTGGGCTGAGGCTCCCTCCATGGCACACATGCAGGGTGGGGGAGGGGGCATGACAGGGGTCAGTGCTGCCCACAGCATCACTGATGGGGATGGCCCGAGCTCCAAATCTCTCTGCAGGTCAGAATCCTCTGGGCAGCTTTAAGAAATGCAGATGCTGAGGTTCTACCCCAGACCTGGTGGATCGGAATCTAGGTGGTGGATGAGCTATGAATCTGCATCTTACTCCAGAAGCTTCCTAAGTGATGCTGATGCATAAGAACCACTATTTCCAGGCCACAAAGCTCTAAAACTCCACCTCGAGCTTTACTCTAAGAGGAGCCGAGTATTAAAAGCAGAACATACCTTTAAGCAAGTTCTTGCTATCAGTCAAAAGCTAAAACAAACAAACAAACAAACAAAAACGCCAGATGATTCAGGCTCCACTTGACACTCCCAGGAAGGCACTAGACCCTTTTTTGAGGCCACTGAAATGTTTTACGAGTAACAGGTGCTCAACAAATAGTTACCAAATGGACAAATGAATGACTTCTTGGTTGTGCAGTGTCCTGAGAGTTTACTGCTGTCCAGCACACGGCAGTAGCCCAGGATGCTGGCAGAGGCCATCTGGCCAGGCCATCATGTGATGTTGGAGTCTGAGGCAGGGCCATCAACCTGGCTTTGCCCACACCTGCAGGAAGCCATTATTACATCTGGTCTGTCACTTATCCACAAAGACTGCCTCAAAGTCTGCCTCCTGCTCATGAGGGACAGGGACTCCAGACCACTAAAAGGGTGACTTGTATAGGTGCTACCTGGGAAGATGGTACAAGGCGCGCAGCTCATCGTGGGCCTTGGTAGAAATCGCAGAAGCAGCCAGTACTGACCCAGCCATTTAATCACGAACAGAGGAATGGACTTACATAGATGAGAATGATGATGCTTGGACTCAGATCCTCTTGTGACTGGATCTTAGCATTCCATGCTATGAACCGAAAGGTCAATTTTACATAAACACATTTGTAAACCTCTTGGGATTGGTACTTGCTACCATTTTGGATATGTTTTTAGGCTTTGGTTAAATTGCTTTTGAACAACTCTGTCCAGTTAAAAAATGTGAACCACCTTTTCATTAGACACCAGGATAAACTTTATTTTCCTACAAACTATAATGAGAATGAAAGAAACATATAGCACCTAAGCACTGTGTTTCCACTTTATTAAATCATCACAGTAAGTCAGAGTTAAAGAGGAAAGGAAAATTAATTGCAGAGTCAAGTGGTGGCTGTTAGTGGAGCCGTGTGCTTTCCCGGCGTGGCTGCCTGTGTTGCCATGTGCCTTGGTGCACACGTACATACCTGCAAAGGTGGGTTACGCGTGAAGGTCTCTACCACCTAAGAATGCACCTAGATGTGCAGCCTCAGGGAAATTAAATAAGAGACAGCAAAATAAGAATCAAATGACATACTATAACTTAATTTACCATATTTATCAAATTTTTTCCTTATTTACATTTACTAAACATTGTAGACCTGAAAATATAAGAAAACATTCACTTAATGTGTATGTCATACATAGATAATGAGTGCAACTAAAATGATGGTTGTTTCATGTTGAATTTCCCTTCAGATGCGGACATTCCCCTTCAGTAGATATACTAATAAATGTAACACAGTTACATATACAACATCACAGTAAGTTTCAAAGGATTCATCAAACTTCCACGTGATACAAATACTACAGGTCAGTGGAGCACGGGCGGTACCGCCTGAGGAAGGTCAGGAAGACTAGATTTGCATGGCTCTTGGATCTGCGTGATCTCCTTTGTAAGGCTAAGGGTCTGATCAATCGACCCACATCACAAAGTCAAGGGTCACCTTCCCACCCCCTACAACCTGTGGCTTTTAGAAGCTGCAGACTTAACTGCTGAAGACACTTTTGACAGTCATTCACCCAGGTTAAATTTCCTTGCTTCTGTCTGCCAAAAGCTTGACTATTTTTAAAAAGTCATTATTTTGTGAAATTACTATTTTTTAAATACAAAAACCTACTCAATGAGACTATAAACATGAGCTTTGCTTTCGATGGAAATCTGAAAACTGGTGTGCAGAGAAGTAAGGGAACTGGACTGGTCCTGCCTGAGGCCAGTGAGTCTTATCACATTTTGGGCCAATTAGTGCCACCTTTGTTTACAGAAGGCTGACCTAGTCATACTACTGTGATGCGTCAGCACTGTGCCTCAGGTGGGTCCCTATCGGATGAATGACCCTCCATAATTTTGCTGAAAGGCATTTATTACAAAAACACAATATTTGCTTTTCTAAGGAAAAAAAAAACTTAAATCATTTCAATTTTCCACCCCAGATAACAAAAATGACTCAAGTCCATGTGATCACAAGCAAACATGGTTGCCAGATTCCCTGCTGCCCCGTCCCGAACCTCCAAACCAGAGCTGTTACTGAGAACGAGGGACTCAAAAAAACTCCAGTCACAAAACTGCTGGCTGTAATCTGGGGTCATGGGGTTGTTAACATCACCAGGGATTATGTGAAGGTAGAGTTATTTGCTACCTAAAACTGAATTTCCCGCTCCAAGGTCAGGATCGCTGGTTCGTGGAGGCAGAACGAAATCACGGAGCAGAAGTCTGTAACAGTTAAATGTGACTTCCCAATCCTGACACTCTCTTCTGCTAAAGCCAGGAATTCTGCAACGGGGATTATCCTGAAGATGTAATGTTCTCTCAGAAGCTACCTGCTGCCAGAGACCTACAGGGGACTCTGGAGCCCAGGACATGCGACGCGCTTTCCTGCAGGAACGATGTTCTGGGTACTCTGTAAACATGAAACGAAGCAGCTCAACAACAGTCTCAAGTATGAGTGACACTGGCCAAACCACGCTGGCCAGAGAGCTCAAATCATTAAAAGAAAATGGGGGTAGGGGAGAATAAGAATCGTGGCATTTGCTGACACCACAGAAAATGCCATGACTCCTGGAAACCCTTTATATTGCCATTAAGCAGTAAGTGAACACATTGGGCCCTTTACAAAATAGCCCGAAATGATTAAAGCTTACTTCCACTTTGGAATGTCCCTCGTTCTCTTATGTTCAGATAGTTCTCAAGTTGCTTCTGCCTGGTGGGCCTCAAATCCTCTCTGTAATCCCCTATAAAGCAGAAAAACAAATTCTCTCTAGATTTAGAAGGTCTACTCTTCTGACAGCAATGGCTGTCTCTGTCCTTTCTCACTTGTCCCAAGAGTGAGTCTGGTGGTCCCAAGAGTGAGTCTGGCATCTGGGTCTGCTATTTTCCCCACAAAGGTCAGGTACCTGCCAAACCCACTCAATGGCTGATGGAAAAAACTGGCTCCTCAGTGAAGATGGCTGCTCAATGGAGTGAGCAGGCTCGGAGGGCTTCTCCAGGCCCTTGGTGATCATGCAGGCTGCGGGTAGCACACGGTGTGTGCAAGAGCAGAGGGCAGAGGAAGGTGGAAAAGCCTCTGCATCTTAAGCCTTTAGCTAGTGGCTGCGCTTTTTGTGCTGTTTTCCAGTTGTGAGTGAAGGGATTTCTCAGGGCACGTGCATTGTGAAATGGTCTCATGAGAACAAAGACTGTGCAGTGGGGGGAGCTCCATGAATTTCGTGGGTTTACCTCCAAGGTGAAGATGGGGATGGAGCAAACCTCTAGCTCTGAGACAGGTCAAGGGCCAGGAGAGCAGCAGAGGCCTGTGCCGAACAGCTCTCCCCGCTGACTGGCTTTTCTGCTGCTGGGTGGGTAGGGCCCACCCAGAGCCTCCCAGCAAGGGAGCTGGGCAAGCCCAGACAGAAGTCAGGGCTTGTCATTCTTTCTCTTTTCTTTCCTTCTTTCTGATTTTAAAAAAATCAGGCCCAATATGCCTTCCTTGGAGCCAAACTGGTAAAAAATAAGGATCAAATCCCTTGCTTGAAATTTGTTTCCCCAAAGCTCTGCGTGACGAGAAACATTCTAAGGCTCATCTTGGCCCTCTCTGAGCAATAGACAGGAGCGCGATAGCAGGGTGAAGCTTCTGGAGGCATGAGGACGTTCCGGGGTGCCCACCACAGCCTACCTAGCACCGGAAGTTGGTGCATGCTCTTCGTGTTGATGTGGTGCTGTGCTGTTTCGAGCCTTGGGACACTTCTTGTCCTGCAGGAACCCTTGCAAGGACAGGACCTTGTTTTCTAGAATCTTCTAAGAGTTCTGGGATGGGAGCGGCACTGTTGTGACCTGGAGGGCCTCTGGGTGGTCAGGAGAACTTCTTCTCAGAAGTGGGCATCAGGCACCAGGTGGAAAACACTCAACAACTGAGGAAAAAGCTCTCCTGGGCAAAAGACCCTGGGGAAAGCCAATTTCCGTGATGATGAAATTTTTGAGTAAAGCATAAATCCTAACATAAGTAGTAAAATCAATGCAGAGAAAATTCCTCAAACAAACAGTTGTTTGCCAGCCCCTCTGCAAGTCGTACTTGGGTTTATAAACGAGGGAAGACAACTTGTGGTACAGAAATCAACTTCCCTCTGCGCCCTCTCTGAAAGCTCAGAATCTTTTCCTGCTGGGTTCTGTCCGGAGCAGCCACACCAATGCCCATGTGACAGTGGGTTTGTTTCTGGTTACTGGTGACTTCTTCTTTTCTTCTTTGGAAGCCAAAGGTTTGTGAGGTTTCAGGACAAGATGGTGCAGCCTAGTTTGCAAGTCCCATCTGAAACATTTTAGTGGAATTCACCTTTGACTTCAGAAGTTCGTTACTGGGAAGACTTGCTGAGGACATCGGCACAGCGATGAAGTGTCCTGGAGTCTCGGGTTCACAGGCTCAGGGGAGGGGGGGAGAGTCTGATCTGTCTCCTCCTTACCAAGGGGCTCCTCGTGGTTGGCGCTCGGCTGGAGGCCAGGGGCCCTGCAAAGGAAGCAGAGAATGGCCAAGTCACAGAGTCAGCTGACATCTATGGCCACTGATTTAAGAGAGGATGTGTGGCGTTCAGAAGAAACAGAACCACGTCCCCAGGAAGAGGGTTTGATGACCTACTCCTGTGCCATGCATGCAAAGGTATTTGTTGAATGCATAAACAAAAGAATGGCTTTCCTCCTAATCTTTGTCCCGGGCTTTTCTGCAGCAAAAAAGAAGCTATGAATCTTTTCAAAATTAATTCAGACTTATGTCCAATTCACAAGAATAAAGAGAAAAGGCATCTGATTATAGTAAAAAGGAGGAAGGGCCAATGAAGAAGCATTGACCAGAGTCAGTGAAAAAGCCAGTGAAACTTCATGGGAAGCTTTGTGGAGCCCTGTTGGTGTTATTGGAATCTCCACGTGTTTACATATTGATATTTTACACCATGAGTTATAATTCAATTACTCCCCAAAGGGTCTAAACTGGAGGTCAGGACTAAATTGCTTGTCTGAATGAGTCCAGATGAGCATACAGCTATTCAGCACTGGAGAGAAAAGGGAATAAAATTAAAACCTGCGTATGTGCACCCCTCCCCTTCCCCAGGGCTGCTGCAGGCATGCTCAGGGGAATACAGGAATGCCTGGTGCAATACCCAGCCGCTGTTGCCAGTGGAGTTCGTTCTCCCCTAGGACTGTTCTGCGAATGAGAGGATCATTTCATCACCTTTCCCCTTGTAATGTATTTTTAAACCCTGTCGTATTGTGACCTAAGTTTCCCTGCATGACCTCTGCTGGGAACAAACCTCAAAAGCAGAGTTTCTATATCTTTCTCCCACAGGCTTTAATTCGGGGCTTTGGCCTTTGATATTATTATTGTTGTTGTTGTTTGCATTTGAAAGTAATTTAAGTAGGTTATTTTATTCGCAGACAGCACTTTTTTCATTTTCTGACTTTACCGTATTGTTTCTAGGAAGAGCTGCCAAAATCAATATTTGCAAACATGCGCGGACCTGTGGAGGCAGCCTGGTCCAGGGTGCTCTGAAATTCGGCACTTTCAGACTCCAGGGGTGGGGGCTTTACTGTTGCCTCCCTTCTTCCAGTCTCAGTAAGGTCGGGCAGAGAGAGAGTCGTCCTGGGCCTCTGGCCTACCATTTTTGTATTTAAAAACAGACTGTCTTTGACAAGGGCAGCACAGCTAGACTGTCATCCATGACAGAGGCGGGATTGTTAAAGGGCATCTCTCCACCCCCCTGGAGCTGGCTGTGGGCAACAGCATTTAACCCAGGGGTGGGGGCAGCGGGGGGAACAGACCTGCTTTAATCCCAGATAATATTCCAGTTCGAAACACCACCCCACCCACTACCATAATCAGATCAATTGGGATAAGGAAGCAAATAAATAAATAAAAGCAAGTCAATGAAAGCTATAAAGTGATTTTCAAAGAGCAAACCTTTGCTAATTCTGGATTAGAACGAAAATACTGTAGCCCCTCCACTCCTACCCACACTCCCAGGGAGAATAAGGAAGGAAGGAGGGTGCACCTTGAGTTCCCGCAGCCATATGGACGGAGTTACGCCAAGCTTTGTCCCACTGGGTGGACCCAAGTGCATGGCACGAAGCTCTGCAGTGAAGGGCACTTGTGCATCTGAGAGCAGGGACCCTGATGGCCAGGGGCAAAGGGCAAAGCCACACCTGGAGCTGGGCTGGGGCCAGTGTCATGGGGCCCCACACATTCCTCTAGTCCCCAACTTGCTGCATGCATTCTTCCAGTCCCCAACTTTTCCTTGGCACGTCACCAGCCTGTGATGGCTCCTGATGTGCCTTCCGTACCCCGAGGCTGACGGCGAGGCAGCAGCTGCACAATGAGCAGGCGGCCACGGAGGAGAAAGGCCGCCTTGCTAAGGTGATAATTCCACTTGCCAGCTGCAGGCAATGGCTCCACTCGAGTGGCCTTTTCCTGGTGATGGAAGCCCGAGGTCTATTCAAAGGACACTCGAGCCCCACCTCACCACTTTGGTTGCAGGAACAGGAGGACATGCATAGATACGAGGGGCTCAGCAAATAAAAACTTTTGCAGGAGACCTGGGAGGGAGTAGTACAACCCTGCTCTGCTCCATTCCGATGTAAGTATGTGGGCTTTGTGGCTCTGTCACCTGTGGGGGCTGACATGAGCCCAGTTTGGGCCAAAGCCATGGCTTAAGGGACAAGAAAGGGCAAGTGGCCAGAGGGTCAGCTCTGGCTGCTCACCCTGCCTGATGGAGGAGGGTGATGTTTTGGATAAAGCAACAAGCCTAGACCCTAACATCCCACCTCCACATTTACTAAGACAAACAGTGACTGGCATCTGTGCCATGCATTGCACTGTGGGTGACAGGGCTAATAAATGACAGCTCACTCACTGGCCTTCTCCTTCAGCAGCGTCACTATCATCATCGTCATTAACTGCTCTCCTTCCACCTGTGGGCCTGTGAGTTGGGACGGCCCAGGCCCCGTGGGAGGGGGTTTTCAGCCAGCCCTGCCAAGGCGCCTGCCATCCGTCAGAGCGCTCTGGGCAGGGCCTGGACCCCAGATGCAGGACAGAAAGGCAAGGCTGGGGAGGTCACACCTGCCATGGCCAGGCTGCCCTCTGGGTCCTAGACTGCAGCCGATCCCCAGGTTCTCCACCCTCTGTGCTCCCCAGCTTTTGTCTGCCTTTCCTCCCCCAGCTGTTCCATTCAGCAGCCCCCTCGACAACCTGCCCTCCCCGCGTGGAGGCCTCAGAGGCCTCCATTAAGGCTGGCAGTCAAAGGCTGGCCCAGCACGTGCCGCGTCTTATCGGCCCATCTCAAGACCCTGCTCCTCCAGGCTGAGGCAACAAAAAAGGGGGCGGCCCCGGTGCCCATCGGCTCCCTGCAGCCCTGCACACAAAAGGGCGGGCAACAAAGACATTTTCTGTGATGGCAGGTGTTGGTGTCGGATTCCGCCCGGAGTGATCAGGGCGGAAGAAAGGCAAGGCTGGGCTTCCCTGGGCAGCAGCAGCGCAGACATGCAGGGGCAGGAACTCCGCAGGGCCCCTCGGGAGGGGAGGTGGGGGCAGCAAAGGTCCAGGATGGTGAGGGTCACCGCGGCAGTGTCAGCCATGGAGAGGGCCTGTTAGAAAACTCCCAGCCCCCTCCCCCAAAACAGGGTGGTTGGGTGAGCCCGCTGAACTGTCAGCCTTACCTTGCTCCGATACTGTAATGAGACCTTTGCGTATTTTAATCTGAAGGGAAAGAACATAAAATCGAATGAATACAAGCACGGTACCCCCATAGCTGCAACTGGATAATTAACACAGTGCTAATAATACACTTATTCCTGAGCTGTTGGAGCAGCCTCAAAGCCTTGTAGATCAGTAAGAATTGAAAATTCACTTGAAAATTCTACTTAATAGGACAAAATACTAGCTGACGCAACGTGTACAAATGTGCAACGAAGAGACATTAAAACTCCTAAGATGTAAACGCGCGGGTCTGTCAGGAGCCCTGCAGGTGCTGCGCAGCGCTGACAGCTGTATCCTTTTCCTGGTGTCCAAACTTCCCTGACCGATGTTAAAGATAAAACAGTTTTCAAGACAAGCATTTGGAATTCAATGAATAAAATATAATTGAAACCCCCTTGGTGTGCAAGTTTATATGTCTCCAAATTTCATTCTACAGGTTTCTGAGTTATACACAGTGTGTTAGTTCAGTACTAGTGTGATCTGCAATGCGACAGTCCCTAGGGAGGGAACCCACAGCGTGCTGTGCAGAGGAAGGCTCAGGAGGGGACACGGCAGCGGCAGAATCAGACCTCGAGAGCACTCGCTTGCCCACAGAGCTGCAGGCTCTGCAGTGGCACCGAAATGAGGGAGGACCTCAGATTTTCCATACCTTGTCACAGATTCTTCGAATCACCCCACCCCTTCCATATCATCCTATTTTCTATTTTCCTTGGCAAATGCCACCCTCTTTCTAAGTCTGGCAGTAGTTTCTCACTCCCAACCCCCAACAACTCTCCTGAATTCGGTGCCAACAGACCACTATCAAATCTGGACAAAGGACATTTAGCAGCGACATGGACCATTGTCTGCACGACCGCAGTTGTAAACTTGGATTTTCTGCTGACCCCATCTGCCAAGGTTGGCACAGTGACCAGGGCCAGTTTCTAAGACAGTGGTTCAGGATGCCATTGGAAGAAGGACATTCTCTTAGCTATGGCTCTCTGAAAGAAATGTGCACTTCTATGAAAACATGTTTCCATTGATGAAAATTATCCCCGCCCCAAAGGAAAATTATTTAGGGTTAGGAATGTCCAGATCCATAACTGATCATGGATTGTAGTTGATCAGTAACATTCTCTGTACTACACTTGGTTTGATTTCCAACCACTGTTAACACTGCTCCTTCGCCACACGTTGGCTGCACTCCTTGGGCATGAGAAGTTCTGGGCTGCTTTCGATTGTCGGTAACAGACCAGAGTGTTTTCCTCGGATCCTTTCGATGATGCAGTCATCTGGATTTTCTCTCTCCCATTGCTCGTGCTGTGGGGCCCTGTTTCCTCTCATGGAAGATGGCAAACACAGAGCGTCTCTGCGTGGGTCTTCCTTGAGTTGAGGAGTCTCAGCTTTTCAGAGCACCATGCTACTGACATTCTCCAATGCAAGCCAAGGGTCTGTATAGGAAGGGGCTCCCTGATCTCACACCCCTGCAGCCTTGCACTGTGTGTTCGCTGGTTATGCTGTGCGTATAGGCACCCGATTGGTAGAAACCAAGAAAGCAGATGGCGCGGTTAACAATGGAGGACTTGTTTGTAATTGCTGATGAGGATTGCTTCGCTCCTCTCCTGTGCATCCCCAGACGCAGCCTGGTATGGTGTGCTGGACCACAAAGAATGTCTCAGTAACTGCCAAGCCATGGTGGAGTTAAGGAGATGCAAAGATGGGGGCTGCCTTGATTATTCCATGGGGCTCAAATGTCACTTGCCCTTGACACACACGCAGTGTTCCCAAAGGGTGTGGTCCCAGTCACTGGAACAGGAGTAGGCTGTCAGCTTCCTGATGCATCCCTCGGGGTAAGCATGAGGCATCAACTAACCTGGGCAGTGTTGGAAGGCACCAGAAGGGAGCACTGTGCTTAGAGATGAGGTGTGGGAAGAGGCTAGCAGGCATGTGATGCCTGGGGGAACAGGGGAGACACAAAGCATAATTATTTCATCCTTCCATCAACTGGGCACCAGATGTGTGCCAGGTATCACTCTAGGCTGGGAGTTACAGCAGAGAACAGATAAAACCCCTGCTTTTGGAGGCTCTGGGGAAGGAGTTACAGCATGCCATCTAAGGAGGCAACATCGCCCCTTGGTGGACAGAAATATCTTACTGTCTATATGTATAAAGCACAGATACAAGTACTGTGAATAAACAGACACACAGTATTTCTGTGATGTTTCAGGGGATGGGACAAATTAGGAAATAAAAATGTCTTAAAGACTCCATGGTGGGGTGATAATGGAAAAAAGGGTAAGAGATATTGGGTTATAGGGTTAATATACATCTTAAATTCCAAGTTATTTTTATATATTGGTGGCCCTGGGAATTGGGAGTCAGCCCCACTCATGCTAAGAGCAGTTGAGTGAGACTCGTAGGGGGACAGCCTTGAACAGTTTGACTCAGACACCAAAAGGCCAAACTGTGGCCAACTGGCGGCTCAGACACAGAGTTTGAACCTGAGGAATCCAGAAGTCACTTTTAAAGAAAGATGTCTTCTTTGGCCTCATGTGACTTCTTTGATACTCTGGAAATCAACAGGGATTTAAAAAAACACAGGAAACAATAGGCCGGTTGGAGATGTGTTCTATACAGCTCTGCCTTGCAGAGGGTTTCAAGATTTGGTGGGTCTTTTTACAGTGTGTTTTCTCCAGCTCTACTCACTGGGAGAGCAAAAGAGCAAGGATCTGAACCAGCCTTCTTATCTCCGAGGAAAGGCTGCCATCCAGGACTGCCACCTGGGATGACGCCGGGCAGGGCCAGACAAGAAAAGTGGCTGCCTCTCCCCGGATCCTTGTTACCGAGCAGTCAGTGTGGAAAATGATTAACTGGTTCAAGATAATTAAGAAAGAGAGTGATTCTGAGAGCTGGCATGGACGAGGGAGAGAAACAGTGGACTGGGGTTCCAGCTTTAGGCAAGTGCTAAATATCCTACCAGCAGGAAGGCGGACGGAGCGGGAGATCAGAGGGCTGTCTGTGCTATTCAGACCCCTTGGAATGGCTCTGAGGAAGGGAACAGGTGCAGGCAGTGGATGGGGTGAGCCTACACACTCAACACTGGCAACCCAGGAGCAGTGGGAATTAGCCAGCTTAATTAACATCTCCAAATGGCCCAAGGATGGCTTCCAGGATTTCCAATCCAGCAGCAGTGGCTGTGTCCTGGCCTTGGCCCTAGCTCTGGGCTTGGCTTGCTCTTTTTGGTTGTTGGTCTTGCCCATCCACTTTGGTTCTGAAGCAGAAAGCCAGGACAGCTGGACCGACAGGAAGGGAGGAGGAAGGGAGACCGCGTGTATCGTCCGCACAGGCACACACACCTGTGCGGGAGCTAAGTGAGCAGGCGGAACATTCATGAAAAAACTTTCCTGGCATTTTTCTCTTTCCCTTCTACAACTATAATGTACTCTTATGGATTTATGACTACGTTAAACTACATTGTAAATTTAAAATTAATATCTCAGTGTCGACTTTCTTGTTAGGTCATCCTGGAGAAAGGTTTCCAGACCCTCTCACTACCTCACTAAACGTGAATCCTGAGACTGCAGTTGCGTCTTGGCCACGGGAAGGCCGTCCACTTTACCAGAGTGAATTCGCATCAGTGAATGGCAAAACAGTACATGAATGTTCATGGCAGCAATATTCACAACAGCCAAAAAGCGGAAACAGCCCAAATGCCCATCAACTAGAGAACGAACAAACAAAATGTGGTCTATCTTTACAATGGGATATTATTTGGCAATAAAAAGAAATAAAATACTGATACGTGCTACAACATGGATGAACCTTGAGAACATGCTAAGTGAAAGAAGCCAGTCACCAAGGACCACATATCGGATGATTTTATTGATGTAAAATATCCAGAATAGGCAGATTCGTAGAGACAGAAAGTGGATCAGTGGTTGCTTATGGCTGGGGGGTGGGTGAGGGGAAGGAGGATTGACTACTGATAAAAATGTTCTAGAATCAGACTGTGGTGATGGTGGCTGGCACCTTGCGAATATACTAAAAATATTGAATTGTACATTTCAGATGGATGAATTACATGATATGTGAATTATATCTCAATAAAGCTGTTGTTAAAAATAACAAAATCACCGGGCATGTTGGCTCACGTCTGTGATCCCAGACTTTGGGAGGCTGAGGCGGAAGGATCGCTTGAGGCCAGGAGTTCAAGGCTGCAGTGAGCTATGATTGTGTCACTGCGCTCCAGCCTGGGTGACAAGGGAGACAGTGCCTCTAAAAAAAAAAAGAGGAAAAGTGCAAAACGGAAAAGAAGATGGGCCTGTCTGGGATGCGCTACTGCTCCACCATTCCAGAAATGACACAACAGAACTGGCAGAAATGGCTCCGAGATAGGGGGGCACCCAGGCCAGCAAGGGGACAAGGACAGCGAAGGGATTTCGTAGACGCCCCCAGTGCCTCCCTACTGTGCCACATCACAGACCACAACACCCTCAAAGCAGACAGGGCTGCCTCACAGGTGACACACTACTTCTCTTTTCCCTTCAGGTGACTTTTCTTTTCCCTTCAGGGCTGTCTCTCACTCGGGTTTATTCTGACTTGAATTTATCTGTCTTAAAACAACTCAGCAGTGGCTAGGGAGGGAAGGTGGGATTACACTGCGATTTGCCCCACGACACACTGGATTGTGTGTGCCATTCTGGACTGTTTTAAAAAAGTCCCTAATAATTAATGGCTCAAGCAAATGCAGCAGTTAAGTCTGTGCTGACTTGTGAGAGGACAAGGAGTTCTAGGTATTTGTCTGAGGAAACTTTACAGAAGCAATGGAATTTGCTGATAATTTTACTGATAAAAACGGTCCTGCTGTCTTCAGACATTAAGGAAGCAACTTTGCTCCATGATTACGATATTTTCTATATGTGAATTCTCTCTATGATGCTCCATTTGAATTCTGAAGTACACAATGCTTTAGTTGACTTTCAGTTAAATTTCTCAGTTACCTATGTCACAGTGGATGTGCCACGGTGCAAACTGTATGGGCCAAAAATTCTGTAAAATAGTCCTTTCCGCCTTTGGGGAGGAACACTTTGCCTATGCACTGAGAGAGGCTCCTCCCCTCCACTCGGTTGTTCATTCCTGTGAGTGGCTCCCCACGGCAGGCACCGAAAGGCAGGGGGGCTTGAGGGGTGGGTGGCCAAGGAGTTCTGTCTGGGCACACAAAGACCTAAGCACTTGAGCCCTGGTCTTGACATGGCCACCACATGATGCTGTAAAAACCAACCCTCTTGAGGTTCTCAATTGCCAGAGAGATAAATCTTGCCCTACTGAGGGTGTACTGTGGGGAAAGTGCACGGTCAATTGTAAACATCGACACATATGCAAAGAGTGGTTACAGTTCATAGATTGTTCTAGAAACCATTTTTATAACAGTGAAATAATGCCAAGGAACCTTAGCCTCACATCATTGCTCTTCTGGATAACTGAGTCATTTTAAGACTCTTGAAATAATTTCTATCTGCATGATTCTCACAACCAGTGGACCCCGTGTGAGTCTGTGGGGTCTCAAGGACAGGGGTGGGACGTGCGGCTGAGTTCTGCTCACTTCCTCGCCTTCTCCCAGCATGCGAGAGGTGGTGTCACCAAGATCCTTTCACCTGAGCAGTCCAGCACAGGGGCTGTGTTCTGTGCCACTGGGGAGAAGGGGCATCCCTGATGGCCCCTGTAGTGGCCCCGCAGGGAATGTTCACCTCTTGTATTGCCACACGTTTGTTCATTTGCCAAATGTATTACGCGCCTGTGTGCCAGGCGATGGGAGTACATGGTGAACGAAATATTATCTAATGTGTCCTTGTCCCACAGCGCATCTTCTCCACTGAAGCCAGTGTGATCTTTTTAAACGGGGGTCATAACACCCCACTGCTTAACACCCTCCGATAGCTGCTCACCTCACCAGAGTAACAGCCAAGACCGTGCCGTCAGCCGGCAAGGCCACTCTGCCCTTCCTGCTCCTCCTCCTCACTCCTTGCTCCCTCAGCTCTAAACACACTGAGCTCCTCAGAGTTCCTTGAATGTGCCAGGAAAGCGCCTGCCTCAGGCCCTTTGCACTTGCTGTTTCCTGCCCTGCCCCTCATACATGGCTCATTCTTTCACCTCCTTCAAGTCTTTTCTCAAATGTCACTTTCTCAGCGAGGCCATCCCTGACCTAATTTAAAGCGCACGTCACCCCAGAGGTTTTTCCTCTGTAGCATCCGAGCCTCCTTTCTTGTTGCCTTTTTCTTCTTAGCTCTTCAGCTCCTGACAGCAGACTCTATGGTTTTCCTCCCCATCTGGAAGGGACACCTCCGTGAAGGCAGGGCTGGTGTCCGTTTTGCCCACTTCTGTGTCTGTTATATTAAGTGCTCAGAAGACATTTATGGGATGAGTATCTGAAGCCTTCACCGTTGTGGGGTTTATGAGATGCTCTGAGGAGTGAAGTCGCAGTTCTCATCTGCTTAAGCTGCAGCAAAGATGCCCCTGAGTTTTAATATCTAAATGCAGCCTCTGGTAAGTCGTCTGCTTTGAATAATCGGGATAAAGGGAAGAGTTGGCCTAGTGGCCTGCAGATTCCCATTTCTGGCTCCTTGTTTTCATCTCTCACCCTGATGCTGCTGGGTGAGCTCATGTCGCCCTGGTCAGGAGCGCCTGGCCTCCCAAAACCGCACGCCCAGATGGTAACTGGAGGGCTCTGGCACTAACTGGAGTTGCGTTGTTTCTCTAGTTACTTCTCTGCACCCTGGGGATGCAGCTAGGGAGCACGGTTTCCCTAATGGCCACACACTGGCTCTGGGACACACACCGGCTGCAGGGTCTGCCCAGACACACTTCAGCAAGAGCAAGGCGGAGTGTGCGCTGCTTGTTTTGCCTGGGATCAGGGCTACTGGGGAGTGGAACCTCACCCTCAGGCAATCGCTCAGGTCCCACATCCTACTCAGAAGAAGATGCTGGGGATGAGGTAGGCCACTGGTCCCCACCACAGGTAAAAGCTGAGCACTGCAGGGAAGGCACGAGGAATTCCCGCATGGGGGACACAGGTAGGTGGAATGTGTCTTCTTTGCATCTTGGATTTTATGTCTCACATTCTTGAAGCAGCCGCAAAGTAGGGTTTTGCCTATTCTTTCTCGGCATTCTTTGCAGTGATGCTACTGGGTTTCTTATGTGCTGAGAAATGAATTTTGGCCATGCCAATGCCGCAAATACTTTATTTCAAAACTGATTGGGATGTTTACCGTTTTTAAGGAACTTTGTTCCCATCCACGTGAGGACTTTAAAGGCTAGTGGGTAAAAAGGAACCAGCCTTTCTCTTTATGATGCTGCTCCCAGGTTTATTTCTTGGTTATCATCCTATTTCTTCCTGGAAAAGGATAGTATGAAATATTCTTCTTTCTACCAGCAGACTTACACGCTAGTAAGAGAGGTCCCTTTTGGCCTCTGCTTTGGTTTGGTCATTGCTAAACAGGAATTCAAGAAAAATCACTGCGTCTTCCAGGAACCCCCTCAACGGCTGAGGTCATATGTATACCAGCTGCTAGGCCAGAGGGACCTGAGGGCCACAGACACGGTCAACAAGGAATGTGAACCTGGGATGTCAGAAACTCCGGGTTCTTCTGAGACTAATTCTCAAGTTTATTTCAAATAAGCTTTAACTAAGAGTCATTTCCAAAAATTGTCTCTGAGAAAAATTCTTGGTATCTGCCGGTCATCTCTTGGCAACTGCTACAGCGTCCCCTGAGTCATAATTAACAGTTAGGTGGAAGGAAGATGCCACCTGCACTTAAAACCCTGTAAGGACTGGGAAACCAGAACTAACCTAACACCGCATTTCACAGAAAAAGCAGCACCTTCAGAGTTCTTCCGAAGGAACAAATTCAGCTCAATGTCAATACTTCAGACTGAATAGTCTTAGGTTCCTTCTTATTCTGGGAACCTATGAATACCGCCAATCTTGGCACCAGCCCCAGGGTCAGAAAGGCTCTGAAAGGTGCAATTTCTTCCTCTCTGCTCTTCCTGCATTTACTATCCTCTAACTTATTCTTCTTGTCTGCGGCTCTTCCAGCTCTCAGACATCAGCCAAGGTGGGGAAGGGAAGGCAGGCTGGCGGGGTGCTTAGTAGAATATCTAGCACACAGGAGGCAAGTTTGCATTCCCTTCCCAGCTCACAAGGCAGACAGCATGGCCCATCTCAGGGTAATCTCAACCCAATTGACCTAAACCATTGGCTGACTATATCTTGTTGACATGCAGTTATAGTTTAGAGCAAACTAATCTTGGCTTATTAATATTAAATAAGTAGCCATGTTTTTGTGGTTCATAAGTATTTGCTTCTCTCCAAGATTCCAAGCTTCACAAGGGAAGGGGAGACACAGGCCTGTGCCGGGTCCATCCCCAGAGCCTTGTGTGTCCCCCTGAAGTGCCCCACACAGTCCTGCTCGGTGGCAGCTGCCAAGGGAAGGGAGGGCCGGTTCAGAGACAGTAACATCTCACAGGTAGCAGCAGCGTTTTCTAGCTGATCAGGTGGAAGAACTGTCTGTCTCGTCTCTCTCTCCCCCTTCCAGAGCGGACACTGAGGACAGTACAAGAGTTTTAAAGGGACAAAGGGACAAATAAGCTTGAAGCAAAAGGTGGCGCTAAACAAGGCTATTGAGAATTCTCTTTAAAACCTTCAATACGATTTACAAAAGCATCTCGAATCAAGCTGCAGTTCTTCAGAACTGCCCTACCCAGTCTGTGGATTCCCCAGGCTTTGGGCTTCCCTGCCTTTCCCCACACCTGGCTGTGACCTCACTGCTCACCAGTGGCCCACTGTCACCAAGACCAGGAAGGGAGGGCCACGGATGAAACATGATTACAGGTGTGTGTTCTGCATCTTGCATCAGGCCCAACATACCTGTGGTCTAGGGACACACCTGTGCTGCTTAAAGCAACAGCCCGACTCCTTTTGTCCTCCTTTCTGTTTACTCTGTAGTATGTGTTCTAAGCGATCCCATGCTTCATTCTCTAAAGAATTTACAGTCCACTACGGACAGAAGACACACATGCATGGGACACGGACTTATATATGCTGAGAAAAATCGAGACATAAGTAATCACAAGTTAGATGGCACGAAAATGATGACCTAAACATTACAGAGGTGATTTGATTTAAGACAGTAGTTCTCAGCACCGCTTGCATATTAAAATGTCCTCAGGTTTGTCGTTGTTTTTTTTTTAGAGTCCAGGCCACACCCTAGACCAACAGTCTGAATCTCTGGTGGAGGAACCCAAGCATCAGTATTTTTATAGCCTCACAGGTGATTCCAACGTGCAGCCAGAGCTGAGCACTGCCGGGGTTGGGTGCTGGGATTACGGGTGGTTGAAAACTTTCTGTTGATGCTTTATTATCTCTTCCAGAAGAATACATCTTAAATTGAAAAAAGAAAGAAAAAAGCAAAAGGGGTCAGAATTGAGCATTGAGTAGGTTATGTGGGAGGGCAGATTTGGGCTGGGTCCAGAAAGGATTATAGGGGTGGCAGAAACGACTGTGCAAAGCAGTTCGTTGTTCGCAGGACTCATGGCAACACTTTGGCCAGCTACAGCCAAGCCTGCTGAGGGTGTAGAGTGGGGTGGCTGTGAATTCTTGAACAGACACGGTGATGTAAGAGAATTTGCATTTAAGGAAAATTTCTGGATTATCTGAATGGAGTTCAGAAATTTAACCCTGGCCTTTAGTATTAATAAGAGCCAGCAGCCATGGCTTTGATTATGGGATCGTTGCTACAGGGTGGGCACTGGGCTAGCATTTCCATGTGGAACAGGGAGGGGAGGGTTGGGTTAGCCCCGCTTCCAACTTGCCCATGAACTTTGGTTGTCCCTTCATAGCTTGGTCTTCAGCTTACTCAAAATTAATGTGAAGGAGTTAGACTTGATATTCCTGAAGTCCCTTCTAGTTCAACATTCTGTGATGTTCTTTGCTGGTTTCAGCAAAGTTGTAAGTTGAACACATAAGATGCATACGAGAGGTCATCAATTAAAACCTTATTAAGACCACTTTTGGGTGGGGAAGGCAAGGGGGGTGCGGGGGAAGACCACTTTAACAGGGAGGCCCGGGGGAGAGAATGAGTGTGTAACATGACCGACCATACCTTCAATGAATGGGGAAAATCTTTTTGGGGGTTGGGGTTGTAAGTTACTTGTGCTGTTTCTGGGGGTTAATTTGATTATTAATTGCTGAATGAAAGAGCTAACAAAATATTACTGTCAGGATCTGCATGCGGAATAACAAGCCTGCAATATGCTGGCCCATGTAACCATAGTGTATGGTCTGGAGGTCTTAGCAAGCAGAAGCCGGGTGTAGCTATACCGCTCCGAGCAAAGGCCAGTGAGCTCTAAGAGTAGTATGTGTAGCATCTACACCTCAGATTCGCTTTGGGACCAATGTGTAACCCAAATGCCTCTGTCTGCAGTTTTGTGAGAGGATTTCATTGGCTGTCAAAATGACCCAATGACAGGAGGCAGAGTCTTCTGGTAAAGTTTCTGTAAACTTAATGTCATTATTTTGTTGTAGAAAAAAATTACAAAAGTCTTTTCTTTTAGGTAGTTAAGCCTTTCCAAGAGGGTATCCATGCAATTGGGTGCAGTATGAAACTTTGCAGTCTTATACAATAGCAGGGATGGCAGTGACATCCTAAGATCGACTCAGACTAATCTGGTTTAAGCTCCAAATGTGACCCACATTAAAAGTGGCAGAATCTGATGAGGCAGAGTGAGGAATCTTCTCCCACTTGTTCTAAATCCTGGAGCCTTTACAATCCAGTCTATCATGAAGGAGGACGTATTTCTGATCGTATCGTGGAGAAATCAAATGCTGTGTTTATGTAGGGCTAACAAATAAACAAAGACCTGTGCTCCCTCTGCTGGCTCTCTATAGCAATATTGAAGTAGAAAGGAACCATAAATAGTGTTGGCATCTTCAGCAAACGCAAATCAATTTGGGTATACTGAGATGAACCACTCATTAACTTGGTTTTAGACATTCTTTGGGAAAAATCCACCTTTATCAACTTCTGATCAACGCACTTGGGAATTGTCAAAACTGTATGTTACATGAGACATACCTATAGTCCTTAGTCCCCAAAGTGCAAGCTGTGACTGTAATAGTGATTTTGGGATTCATTTAGCAACAGACATAAGTGGATTCCTCCAAGATTTTTAAGGTCCAGATAAACATCTTTAAAACAGTTCTGGAAAGAAAATCTCAAGTCCAAACTAAAAGGCTTTTTCCCCCCTCCTTTTGTTCTATAAGAGCAGCTTCTAAAAAGTAAAGATTTACACTATTTATATCCTTTCCGATAATGTCAAACATTATACTTGATTTTCCAAATCATTAGCATGCAGAAGAATGACCTCATGGTGAACAGATGCACTTGGCTGTGAGCTGCAGTGATTACATCAGTCCCTCCCAGCAGTCGAGGGTGCCCATTCCAGTTAACCCTTTAAAGGCCTCTCTGCTGGTCCCCTTTCCTTGGTAACATGATTGAAAATACAAACTTAGTTCCCCACTCCAGTACATATGTATGTGAAATATATATTTTTATATATGCATATATATACACATGCCCTTATAGATGTATAAACATATATATGTTAATTTCAAACAAGATTTTTTTTTTTTTTTTTGAGACAGAGTCTCACTCTCTTGCCTGGGGCGAGTGCCATGGCGTCAGCCTAGCTCACAGCAACCTCAAACTCCTGGACTCAAGCGATCCTACTGCCTCAGCCTCCCGAGAAGCTGGGATTACAGGCATGCACCACCATGCCTGGCTAATTTTTTCTATATGTATTTTTAGCTGTCCAATTAATTTCTATTTTTTTGGTAGAGATGAGGTCTCACTCTTGCTCAGGCTGGTTTTGAACTCCTGAGCTCAGAACGATCCGCCCGCCTCAGCCTCCCAGAGTGCTAGGATTGCAGGCATGAGCCACAGCGCCCGGGCCCTCAAACAAGATTTTAACACTGACTACCTTTTAGATTATTTATTGCAGGACAATAAAGAACGGAACCAATAAAGGAAGGCAAACCATAGAGCTAGGTAAAAAGGCAGAGCAAATACCTATTATACACCAGGCGTTAGCAATACAAGTAATGGATAGAGTAGGTAGATGATGTTTTAAAAAAATTTTTCTGATTAGGAAAACGGGTTGGTTTGTTCTTTTAAAGCCCTTCGAAAAAAGTTGAGCACTCAGGTATCAGCCCTACAGCCCACCCCCAGTTGGCAGCGCATCATGAGCAGGGCTCCTCAGGTGGACGGCACAGCACCCGGGCAGGGAGAGTCTGAGGCAGAGGCATTGTCCAACAGTGGCATCTCTGGGCGCAGGCTACTCCCACTTAGCACATCTCTCACATCTGTTACTTTCACCTTGGATGTAAAGGCTGATACTGCGGCCTTGCGGGGGCTGCATGCTGCTTTCTGGCTTGCGCTACACATACATGTGGAATGAATACAGCCTTCAGGTGACTCTCCCTCTTCATTAACAGTAAAGCTCCTTGTTGTGAGGATACAAAGAAAACCTAGGAGCGCCTAATTCCTCAGATTGTGCATATGCATGTGAGCAGAAGCCCAAGGCCCTGCTTTGATGACACTGATGGCCAGAGATGGTCTGATTGGGTCCTAAGTGCATTGCGGGAGCTTAAGCCGCTCAGGGTCAATTTTTCCAGTTGGCTTGTTGCTTGGAAGAGCAGACTTCACCTCAATTTCATAGTTTGAGCTGGCCAGCTCTTCTGGGTTTGACTGTACTTGTCCCAAGAAAATAAAAAACATTGTGAATAAATGAAAAATGTTTTCATCTGTATAAGTAGTAACAGGCAAGGATAGGAATCCCTCAAAAGCAAAACAGGTCTGTAAATGAGGGAGGGCGCAGTTCTGGAGAAGTGCTGCTGGCAGTGCTGAAACGCTCCACCCTCTCTGCACTGCCCCCACGTTTCAGTTCAAGTTTATTTTTAGTTCCTTCCTAGTCATTGTGATAAGCAGATATTCAAAGCGTTAAAACAGAACCTTAAGCCTAGACTTAAAAATCACACTCAAACATAGGTGTATTATGTATAGAAAAAATTTTATCATTCAACACTGAATACCCTAAACCATGAACATTATGAAATGTAATACTGATAATAATAATTTGAATAGAGGAAGGATCAGCATTTATCTTGATATCCCATGTTTGTTTCATGTTTCTTTTTAAAAGTTCTAATGTCTACCCTTACATGCTGTCAGAATCTTTATTCTGTTAAGTAACTTTCAAAACCATGATGCTCTCGAAGAAGCCCATTGACAATACTCTCCAAGCAGAGGTCATAAAAACTCAAATTGCTCCTAGAGTCTCACTTAAGACGTTACCTATGCACTTGACTCATTTTAATTAGTTTAAATAATTATGAACTTTTGGAAAAGCTCAAATTAATTTATATAGAGGCTAAAATATACATAGAAAATAAAGTCCATCATTATTTGTTTTGATAACATTTTAATCGATAACCTTAAGAATGTAATAGTTGAGTTAAGGAACGTATACATTCAGCTATTTACTTTTTCTCTTTTAATTTTAAGAAACGAAAAGAAAAAAGAAAAAAAGAAAGTTAAAAAAGAAAAAAACCTGCACTGAAAAATCAAGTCCTCATGAGGACTGGAATATCTCAGGATGACTGGAAAAAGCTGAATGAGATCTTTTAAAAATTAGCTTTGCTACAGATCCTTCATGTTTTTTCACCAAAAAATTAGAAACGATTTCAAACCTCTAGCCAGACTGGGTATGAAATCTTCATTTCCCTTGAAATGGATTTTTTTTTTTTTTTTGGTCTGAGATAGAACGTTGGCAGAGTGTATAAAAGAATTCGATTCACAGCTGTTCTACTTTTTTAATGTAAGAAACATTAATCAAAGCTTTAAGTTAGAAGCTTTCTCGTGTTGTTTAGTATTCCAGTTCAACAAAGATCAATAGAGGCCATCCCAGTGTTTCTTGACGCCTCACCAGGAAGCAGAGGCGTGATTATGTAAATCATGCGGCTCCCGCACCTCTGCCAGCTTGCTTATCTCCCAAGCCTTCTGCCTGCTGCTCCTGGCTCCCCGTGCAAGAGCATGCCTCTCCCTCTTATCTCCCAACAAAGCTCCGAGAGGCAAGGATTGAAGCCAGCGATGTTAAACAATGATGCATGGCTGATTTTATTTGTAAGTGATTTATTTCACTGAATTTAATTTTTTTTCACTTTGTGTGTAAGATATTTGTTAACAAGTCAGAATAGGAGAAGTAAGGCAGTGTTCAGAGACAATTGATACAGGTTAGAAATCTATTAAGCACTCTAGCAGTTGCGTCTAAACCCATGGAAGATGAAGGAAGCTCCTCATTGAGAATTTCAACATGCATTGACTAAATATCCCATTTACTCTCTGAAAGGCAATTAATCTGTAATTACATGCAGAAATGTACAAGTAATAATTTTGTTCTTTGAAAAAAACCATACTAATCATATAATCAATTTAAGTGGCAGTACACTTTTATTTTCAAATTGAAAATATAAAAAAGAGTAAAAGCCCCAAAACAAAGAAACCTGCTGAAATTTTTACAGTTTTCCGCTGGCCTGATAAATGAAAATTATTGTAAACTAGTTTCTAAACGAGTTCCACACCAGGTGCTGCTCCGGTCGGCGGCTCGTCCACATGACACAGGCCACTCCAGAGAGACACACGCACACTGCACTGCTGTAATGATGGGCCCAGGGACACTGTCCTTCCATGTCTCCTGCATTAATCCCTGACCCTCGTATCTCAGCAGCATAATCCCCATTTAGCATTAGTAGCAACGGCTTCCACTGTGAGGAACTCTTTTTTGATAAGTAAGCACTGATTCGGGCATCGCTTTTAAACAACATATTCCCAGCTCAGCAAGAAACCCACTCCTGAATGAACCAGAGCACATTACTGAGAAAAAGTTCATTAACCTTGCTAGATTTGGAGGTTAACAGGATAGCTGAAGAAAGGAACTGAGTGAACAGCTCGGATACAAAACAAATTAAAATGAATGTCATCATTCCTTTTGATATTCATTAGTTGATTCAGAGGGAGAATGCTCTTCTTAAATTTGCAAGCATTTATCTGTGAAAAACAGGTGTACATCTGCTGCTTGAATGCATCTTAAGTGCGTGAGAGAATAATGTAGACACTCACCCATTCCACCGAGGGAGTAGCTGGGAGAAGGAGAAAAGACTTGGGCTGCGAAATCCTCAAATGTCATTACTTCGCGGTGGTTCTGAATTATTGCTTCGAGGTACAGAGCTCGCTCTTCGTAGCTGCAGTAATCGGTTAAGGACACAAATGCACGTGCAGAATGGCACGCAGTGACATAGTTCACTGTGTTTTACGTACAGTTACACAACTTTTACATTCGTGTGGAAAAAAAAGAATCTTGCAAGTTGTTTAGTATCTTATCAGAAAATTAAATCTTAGTCAAATCAATAATAAAATTCTCATCTTGAGACTTAAGTTTCTCCTAGACTTCAGTTGCATTCAACACTAGAATCATTTGAAAATATGTAAACCAATAGTTATAGAATAACATCAAAAGGTAATTAAACTTGATTTAAACAAACAAACAAAAATAAGACATTGATTGCAATGGCATCTTTTCCACTGAAAAACTGTGGGACAATGTTGGATCTTCATGTTCTGTTTCAGTGGATAAAACATCCTTCTCTGTCTACTGATGTAATGAATTGATACTTAATGCAAGAACTGATCCGACAGTGCACACACTTTTTAAAAATCAGAAAATGCAACTCCTGGAAAAGAGAGAACCAGGAAGGAACACTCTGAAGGGGTATCAGACCTCTAACCAAGATAAGCTACGAGCATTAGAAAATAAGAACTACTATGTGAGAGAATCTAGCAGGGTGCACAATGCAATAATAATAATAAAAAAAAAGACTATTGCCTTTTAATTAAAACTGCAGTCTGGAACACACAGCATTCAAATGTGTAATCAAAAACCAGTCACCAATAAAACTTACAAGCGTAACACGCTGAAGCAACTTTCCAGCTGTCTTAATAGGACCCCTGCGTGTGGCAAGCTTTCACAGGGCAGAAAGCAAATCTTCCCCTTTTGTATGTGGCTTCTGTTTCCTCAGAAGGTGAATCATGCACTTCCAATAACAGGATAACGTCAGAACAATCTGACAATGGATGGAGGCACTGCATGTACGACTTTATGAATTAATGCTCGGGGAAGTCTGCATGATGTCTCATTTTCCCCTTCCTCATTATCAATGCAAAAGTTAAAAGACATGTTTTAGCCATTCTGAAAATCATGCTAGTTCTCCAGAAACACAGAGAATGTAGATCACTATCAGTTTTGCATTTGCAGCTCCAGAAGAGGAAAAATAATCCTAGCATTTCTCACTAGATTTTAAAACTATCTTTTCAAAGTGGTCTGTTTCAAAATATGAGTTGGTGACAATTATGCCCTTCCAATTAGCTTTTGTTAGAGCACATGCTTTAACACAGGCAAATATTTTCTGTTTTCTTATGGCAAAGTATGAGCATCGATTTCTAAATGCAGGCTCTTCCTCTCCCTGTTCCTTTGGTTATATTCAGAGGATGAATTTCACACCATGAGGAGACCAGAGGCATTCTAGGGCTGTGCTCTCTGATACAGTAGCCACAAGGCACATGTGGCTATCTAATTTTAAATTTTAATTAATTAAACTAAAAAGGTAAACACTCAGTTCCTAAGCCCCACTTGCTATCTTTCAAGCACTCAGCAGCCACACATGGCTAGGGGTTACTATACCCGATTGCACAGATACGGGACGTGCCCGTCATTGTGGCCAGCACTACAGGACAGGGCTATGCCAGAATTTCTCTTCAAGCATGCTCTATGCAACTTTAAACAAGGAAAATGTACTTGAAGATTTCAAAAGTGGCCCCTCTGATGATTTACGATCTTTTATATAGATAGGTACAACCGCCCAAAGCCTGGGCAGCATGAGCCTGAGCTGGCTTCTCGACTGTGGGCTGAACTCCTGGTGACTTGCCTTAATGAACAGGCTGCCAAACTTTCTCAGTAAGAGGCGCCTGCTCAGGCCCAATTCTAGAGGGACCCACTAATGCCATTCGTGTCTCATTATGAACACGCTTATTCTGCACAGCACTTGGCTGTCGCCACTGCTCGGCCCTGCGTGCATGGCCCCAGCAAGCCGCTGGTCCAGGGAACAGCAGGACGTTAGGCCTGAGTGGCCGTCTGGCGAACAGGCACTCTGACACTAAGCTGGCACGTGCTGGCCCAGCAGGGGCTGAGCGAGGCGTGACAAATTACTCAAAGAGCTGAGCTAAACTTATGGCTGACAACCACCTGAGCCTTCAGACCGCCGTGGCCCGCTGTCAACGCTCAATTCATGGCTCCCCCTTTCAGTCCACAGTCTGCTTGTGGGCCTGGGTTAGAGCAGGCACGTCCCTCTAAAGACCTGTCATGCTCTGCCTAGTATCGCCCTGCTGTTTCCTGAAAGGCCCCACTGCGTCCAACACATCCACATACAGTGCTTGGCACAATGGTGAACAAAATAGAAATGTGTGTGCATTTTGCTAAATACTCTATGGAAGACACATATCTGGAAAGCAGCTTGCCACGTTAATCAAGCTCACAATCAAACCTACAAAGAGATGCTGTGCATAATACCATAGAAATTGACCCCAGACAGCAGCCCATCATTCACGTCCTGATGATAGTCTCCAGTTGTCATAAGCTTGTCCTTGTCAAGGCTGAGAGATCTGGCTCCTAAGAGAAAGTCCAGCACTATGTTTACAGGGAGTAATAATCCAGTTTTGAGATTCTCTGATTCAATGAATATTTATGGTTTGACTCCTAAATTAAGGCACTACAGGAGTCAGAGAACAAATACGTACTTCCAGAACTGGATACCAGAGGAGGAAGTGTTTACTTCATAGAAGGTTCCCGATCTTGCCATTCATGCCCCCAACCGTCACACACAGCACACGCTCTCCCATCCCACTAACTACAGTGTTAACAGTGCTAAACTGGGCGTTGTCATTTAGACAAACATCCATTAGGGACTGGGGTGAGACCAGGGGATCATCAAATACATTTTCACTCATGGTCCTAGCCAGGGCATGTAAACACCATGACAAAGAGAAAACAAATATCACCCTAACTCTGGCAGCATTTAGAAACAGCCAAGAATCTCATGGGTGCCAAAAACCATTTCTTTTAATACCCTTAAAAAACACAGCCCTGGGATCTTAACTGAATTTATTAGCAGAACTACTAGCAAGGGCAATTTGGAGCAGTATCATCTGACATTTTCCTACCTAATATCCTCAGGGCTTCAATGCTGGTTGCTTTCTATAACAAAAGGCATTTAGAATTTAGACATCAAAATGCTCGTAAAGTTCTTCTCACATGTACGACATGTTAAAATGTGAACTGAATGCTGAAATAATGCCCATGAGGGGATGGTCAGAAGCACCTGGTCACAAATCTAATACCCATTTCAATATTAGCCATTGCCCTTTTGTTCTCTTAAAAAGTCCACTAACAAATGTGAAACTTTTAATTCTGTTCTGAATTACTGTCTCATTAAAAGCTACACACAGTAAAGTACTTTTTTAACGAGCAATTTCCTCCTTGGATACTCAATGCAGAGAACATTCAAATTACTAACCAGAAACCCATCTTGGTTTCTGGATATTTTTGAGTTTCTTTAGTGACCCACTCTGTCTACCTTTTCATGTAGGAAATTTTATCAATTCTTAAGCCAGACACAGTGGCCTGTGCCTGTAGCCCCAGCTACCTGAGAGGCTGAGGCAGGAGGATCACCTGAGACCGGGAGTTTGAGTCCAGCCTGGGCAACATAGTGAGACCTGACTCTAAACAAACAAACAAAAAAATTATTCGTATTTCTCAATTTGACTAGAAGGGCTGCATGTCTTTACTGGTTACGTTTTATCGAAAACTTCCAAGAGAACTTTCCAAGACCCTTAAGACACTGTGCTGAACCTGCTGTTTCAAGAACTTGACAATCCAAACCTGTCCCAACTTCATCCTGATCATTTTCTAAGTTCTAGTAATAACAGCAGCAGCAGGACAGTCAGGAACGAGCTTGCATTTTGGCAGGAGAAAGGCTGCGTTTGGATTCCAGCTGCTCTTTCCCCCATCAGCTGGGGGACCTGAGGCAAGCTGCTCCAGCCCTCAGCCTCAAGTTCTCTTATATGTAAAATGGGAACACCAACATCTGCTGTCAGGACTGCCAGGAGGCCGTAAAGGAATCTTAGCTATGAACATCTACCCGCGTTCCAGCACAATCAATCTGGATTGCCTGCTCCCCTCATAATGTGGGCTTACAGGTTCCATTCCAGAAAGAGTGTGGTGGACAAGCTAGAGGAAACCTCTGCATCAGACTTTATGGCAAGCAAACCTCTTATGCTAGAATCTCAAGAGCAGGGAAGTCTTGTGATCTCAATGAAGTGATCAGATAATGGAAGCTCAAAGAGTTCAAGTGATTTTCTAGAATCACAGTGACTTAGTAATGGAATTGAGACTAGAACCCAAGTCTTCTAACCTTCACTGCTTTCAGCTAATATCCTGAATTCTAGACTATATGGTGTTAAGTTCAAGATCTCATGCAAGGCTGGGAGCTAAATTACACGAGGACAAATCAACTGACTTAAACATATGTGGGCTATAAAAACCACGCAGCAACCTAAACTTGAGTACATATGTGTAAGCTGTACCTATACCCACAGGCCATGCTGATTTTATAAAATATAGAAAAAAAAATTACTCCATTTTAATTTCTTTTTATTTATTCAGGCAATGTGTTTGTTGACTGTTGTTTAGCACTTTCAACCTTCTATCTTGGAATAAATCTAACTTTTATCAATCAAAAAGAGCACTGTTTGTTAGAGGCTATACTGCAGATTGCATGATTCTCAACTATTGAAACCCTTCTTGCCGGGACCTTCTCTAAATTTCCTGAGGGTGGACATGATACTCAGACTGGCAAAGTGGCCCTTGCTGTCAGTATGTTTGTTCTGTACCTACCCCTGGTTTTCTTTCTTAGCTCGTGCAGCCTCTTAGTACTGACACAAGCAGGCCTAGAGCTAGCCACTCTCTTGACTCTGCAGACCGTCTAACTTCCCAGCAGCTACCTGCAAAGGAGAGAAAGCCATGTTTCAGGAGCATCTGGGAGGCTTCTGACATCCACATGTACCCCTCTCAAAAGTTCTGGCACCCCCAGGGTTTGTTGCCATTGTTTGTTCCATCCCTTGAGTATATGAGGGTGTAGAAGGACTGGGAACCTCTGGCTGTAGTTACCGTGTATAACCATATCATCTTAAACCTCCTTATATTAGCTTTCTGTGGCTGCTCTAAATGATCACAAACTAAATGGCTTAAAACAGCAGAAATTTATTCTCTCACTAGTTCTGGGAGGCCAGAAGTCCAAAATCAAGGTGTCAGCAGAGCCATGCTTCCTATTAGAGGCTCTAGGGGAGATTCTGTTCTTGCTTCTCCCAGTTCCAAGTGGCTGTTTGCATTCCCGGGCTTGTGGCTGCATCACTATAATCTCTGTCTCTATGGCTACAGTGCCTCTTCCTCTTCTCTGTCTGTCTCTCACAGAACACATGTCCTTGTATTTAGCGCACACCTGGATAACCCAGGAAGAACTCCTCATCTCAAGATCCTTAACTTACTTACATCTGCACATACTCTTTATCCAAATAAGTTCATATTCACAGGTTCCAGGGACTAGGATGTGAACATATCTTTTTGGAGGCCACCATTTAGCCCAATAAACTCCTGGAGGACACTGTGTGATTCAGGTTTATCCTTATGTCACACATACTACCTAACTTATAAGCACTCTACACAGTATTTATTGAGTGGATAAATGAATGCCTAGGGTTTGTGTCCGTTGCTTTGGGCCAAGCTACTTCTACATATATTCTAGGCAAAGGCAACCTGGAAGGAGATTTGAAGTAAAACTCTACCTAGATTTAAAAAAAAGTGACATAAAATTTTTAGAAGAATGTATGAGGCAAACTGTTTACGACCAAGGGGTATGGAAAGATTTATTAAACAAGAAACCAAAAACATGAACAACCAGGGAGAAAACTGGTACATCTGACCACATTCAGCTTAAAAGCTACTATTTCCCACAACACCACAAAGAAGGCAAAGATGCAAAGCACCAAGTGTGAGAGGGCACCTGCAACACATAGCAGACAAAGAGTTAGTGTCCCGAATATATAAAAAATACCTAACAAATCCATAAGAAAAAGACAAATGATCTCCTAGAAAAATGGTCAAATGACATAAGCATTTCCATAAGATACACTATGAATGGCCATTAAGATGCTCAATAGCACTAATAATTAGGGCTTATTAGAATCACATTTTATATATATCAGATTGGCAAAACATAAAACATGTAATAATGCCAAATGTCAGAGAGGATGTGGGACACAGGAACTCTCAGAGCCCGCTGGTGGGAGGTAACTGGCCTGACTTTTCGGGAAAGCAATTTGACATTATTATCATCCAGGAAAGGGTAGATCCATGTGCTCTGTGGGCCAGCAATTCCACTCCTTGGTATGTGAGCTCTTGCACATGCGTGCTTGCCCAAGAATGTTTATAACATTCTGTAGACAACAGCAAAAAGAAAAAGGAGAAAGAAGCCATTTTTAACTTCCATTGATACTGCAGTAACACAGTGGAATACTATACAGCAGTGAAAATAAATGAACTACAGCCATGTATGTTAATATGGATGAAACTCAAGACAATGCTCAATGACAAAAGCAAACCACTGAAGAACACAACCAGTGCAATTCTATTGAGAGACATTTTTAAAACAGGCAAAGTGGAACATGCTGCCCAGGGCTATCCATATACATGGAAAAATATAAGACAAGGGAACGATAACTGGGGGTTATGTCTGGGTGTGGAGGAGGTAGCACATGGAAGAAGAGTCTCCAATGAGTTGGCTGGTACAAATGGGAGGTCAGCACAGGGATATGTTTTAGTATTCTTTAGAACTTACGTAAATAATATATGTTTTCTAGTATGTACAAAATATTTCACAATAAGAATAAGTGACCTAGTGAGAATGGAAAAGAGCACTAATCAAATGGATCTTTTCTCATCCCTTGGAAGAACAGAATGAGCTTCTTTAACTCAAAGGTTGATATAAAAGGTATATGTTGGGCTATTAGAACAATGATTAAAAAAAAAGCCCCCTTGACTCAGACATAGAGATAGCAGAAAAGACACAGTGCTATTTTTAGGTCCTTACTTCCAGAGATAGACCAGAAGGTGACAGCTTAAAATTTCCAGAAAGTCATGGGAACTCTGACACAAGGGATTTAAAGAGCTCAAGTCAAACGTGGACACAAATGATACCCATGATGGGGATACTGCTCCAGAAAAAATGCTCTTCTATAAAACTACTTTTGTTAGAATTACTATGCATTAACAATGACAAAATGGGCTATATCTGAGAACGGTCAAAATACTAAATATACACATGGGCCTATGTGTATGATTTCTATACAAGATCCTAGTGTGCTCAGAAAATGATCTCAATTGACTCTGCCACTTTCAAAAAGCAAATCCACCTTCGCTCAAGTGTTCATCCATTCAAGTGATATGTACTGAGTGCCCATTGATGCTAGGTGATGGGCATGTAACCAGGGAACAAGACAGATGTCACCCCTGCCCCAGTAAGCCTGTATTCTAGCA
>CAUYSK010036881.1:0-26490 GCA_963575035.1 Avahi laniger | reverse complement strand
TATTATGGGGGTACAAACATTTTGGTCACATATAATGCCTTTGCCTCACCCAAGCCAGAGCTACAAGGTGCCTTTCCCCCATAGAGGGCGCTCTGCACCCATTAGTTGTGAATTTACCCATCCCCACCACCCACCTCCCACGGGTCTGGCACCTGAAGTAAAGGGAGGGAAGGGCACGCCTTTAACCTGCATTTGGGGAAGGCAAAGACATAAAGTGTAGCTAGAATGTTTGTACCCTCACAATACCTTGGAATAATAATATAAAAAAAAAAAAGGACAAAAAAAAAATAAAAAAAATAAATAGTTATATAATATATTTTGGAATGTCTTAAATGACTGCATACATATTCAAAATCTACATTCCGTCCCTGCACAATTTAATCATGCCATTATTTGCTTACAAACCTTCGATGGTTCCCTGTGGCTGATTTTTTTTGTTAATCCCTAATTATCCATTCTCCCCTTGTTATATTTTATTAATTTATTTTTTAATTCTTAGCAATTTTTTGTAGAGACAAGATCTTTCTGTGTTGTCCAGGCTGGTCTCGAACACTTGTCTGAAGCGTTCCTCCCGCCTTGGCCTCTTAAAGTGCTGAGATTACAGGTATGAACCACTGCACCCAGCCTCCTCTTCCTGAAAATAAGGATTTTGTCCAACATGGCGCCTTTCCACAAAAGACTTAATTTCCATTGTGCTCTTGTACTTGGGTGTCACCAGGAGACTAAGGGAACTATTTCCCAGATTTACTTGAATGATCAACTAATGAAAAAATCTTGTTTTTCTTTTCTTGAATGGCAGCATGGGATGATAGAAAGGGCACATGATTTTAAGTCATGAAGCCCAGAACCAGATTCATCAACTTTTAGCCAGTTGTGAGTCATTTGCCTAGGCTAGCTTTAATTTACTCAATTGTAAAATTGGGATAAAGATGTGAGTGGTCAGTTGATGTGGTCAGGTATTTCACAAGCATTAAGGACTGCTGATATAAGCCCATAAAAAAATTTAAGCCAGAAAATGTTTTTAAAAATTATTTATTCGGTGCTGTCTTTTCACAGATCAGAAAACAAACAAACAAAAAAACCTAAATGAAACCAAATTCCAAAAATTCAGAGGCCTGGGCAGTTGAATGACTTGTCCAAGGTCACATGACCCTTAGAAGGTGGGTCAGGAAAAAAACCTCTAAATCTCCTGACTTTGAGCCTGGGCATTTTCATTTTCACCACCCCCTACCCACATTCTGAGGCTCAGTTAAAACCTTTCTCCTGTGTCAGCAGCTTAGAATCATCAGTGCTTCATTTACTTTTAAGGAATATAATTGGCTACACAGGTTGGTGATTTTGGAGGGAATGAGAAGAGATTCATGAATTTACTTTCTACTTTGCATCCTGTTCCCAGAGAGCTTCCTTATCTTTCCAAAACTAAATTCTATAATTGAGATCCGTTATTTGTGGCGTGGGGCTTTTTACCCTCTATTAAAATGCACGAGTATTGCTTGACATTCTATGCTGAAAAAAAGCAAAAATATATTCTTTATACTTTAATGCATTTGTGCTAATTTGATCCTCAACTGAAATCGGGTTTTGATGTTGACAATTACAAACGAGGGGGTGAAGGAGACGACCTCGGTATCATGAGGTATGAGTTGGGCATAGACTATGGAAAATATTCGCTTACTTTTCTTTCATTGTTTTTTTTTTTTTCTGCTAAAAGACACTTTGGTGACACACAGAACATTAAGTCAACTGCAATAATTATACTTTTAAAACCTTAATCCATTTTTTCACAGGCCATCTCAGTAATCCGTAAAACACTAGGAAATTAGCCTTAGGAGAAGCTGCCTCGCTGAATCACTGATAACAGAAACACAAATTTAATTTTACAAACTAAGAAAAATTTGATAGAAGTTAGCCAGTTTAATGATGTACTCTTTTGTTGTTTTTTTTTTTTTTGAGGGAAATTAAGTTTAATAATATGTCTTATTGGATACAATATACACAAAATATTATCATTTCAACATAATATAAAGTACAAATACAACATGTAATCAATATAAAAATGTCAATGAGCAATTTTATATTCTTTTTATATTTTTTTATAGCACTGTCTTCTTTTTCTTTCTTTCTTTTTTTTTTTATTCCAGGGTATTGTGAGGGTACAAACATTATGGTTACACTTTATGTCTTTGCCTCACCCAAGTACAGGTTAAAGGCAAGCCCTTCCTTCCCCACCTACAGTGCTCCCTGTGTCCTTTAGTTTTGGATTTAACCCCGCATCCCCCTCATCCCTAGAGAGTATTTCTGCCATGTGATCACCTAGTGTACTCTTGAATTAGCTTTCCCTCCCTCCCTGTTCCCCTCTGCCCTAGTTCTTCCCTTCTTGTTCCTGGCTGGGAAGTTACCTGCATGCAAGACTAGTCTCCTAGTTCTGAGACAGCTGCTTCTGGGAGTGGCCCCTAATAGCAGCAAATGGGCTGCTGCTTAGCCAGGGACCTGAGAGAAGAAAAATTAGAAAGAGGGCAGGTGTTCTGGGAAAGAGGCCTACGGAAGGAAGGGTGAGAGTGGTTTAAAAATGCCAGTCTTAAATTGCATGTGATTTCCAACCAGAGAACATCGACAGTGGAAGACGCAATACATGAACAATGTATAAAAGTAAATAAATAATAAATAAATAAGCCTTTGTCCTTTCTCCTCTTATTGGGAAATAAACAGCAAAAACTGTACCTCTGAGTCATTCATTGAGTTAGATGAGTTCAAATTTATCTCCAAAGTTTGACTTCTTTGTGGCCTTTCCTGCATTCCGTTTTCTATTTATCGGGGGGGGTAGTCAGTCCTTCCCCAGATGCTCCGGTTGGTATCACTGGGATTCTCTTATTTGTGCTCCTGTCAATGTAACCTGAATGCACCAAAGCCCGTATAACCAGTCTGAAGTTTATGGAAAAAAGATTGGTATCAGCTTCATAAAACTCAGGCATAAGCAATATATTTTCTACATCTTGCCATGCCTTTAATTCTAGGAACCTTTATACTCGATGACTACTGAAAAATTACTGTAATTAATAATAATAAAGGCAAAATAAAAATAACAATTAGAAATATCTTCCAAGAGCCACAATATTGTTAATGCTCTCAGTTTCTGTATTGATTTAATGACAAGGAAGGACATACTTACTACTTTCTCCAGGTTACAAGTTTATTTTCTCTTTTTTAAAGAAAGTGAAAGCTTCTGAGTATTTGGCTTAAATGTCAACATGCTGTTTAAAAATTACCTCGCTTGTTTATGCATTGGAGGCTTGGGTAGCTAAAATGCACAACCACAGCTAACCCCTCAAAATCAGAGGTTATGAGAAAGATATTTTCTATGAAATATGAACTTCTGGAAAATAAGTCAATTATACAACTTTCCAGGAGTCTATCCACTTCATCTATTCAATTTTGCTCATCAAGGCAAAAAGCCTTTAGCTAATGTAGGAATTTGGTGTATAAAGATGATCTCTCCCTCATGATCCGATACTGCATAACTCATATTTGCTGGTGGAAGTGAAATTCACTGAACTGCTTTCAAAAATATTTTGGTAGTACCTACTAAAGGTAAATATATAGCTATTCTATGCCATGACAATTTCATTGCTAGGTATACACCCAAGAGAAAACTCCAAAGGAGTTGTACAATAGTAGTTACAGTAGTACTATTTATAATAATAGAAATTTTGGAAATAAATTAAATATCCATGAACTACAACATGAATTTAAAAACTGTGGTATATTCATGTAATGGAATAGTGTACACCCATGATGAATGAACTACACAAAGGCTTAAATTGTACATGCTTAATACTGAGTGAAAGAAATAATATACAAATGAAGACATACTGTTTGCAGTCAGTAAATTCAAAAACAAAGATGATATTGGAAATCATCATGATGGTTAGTTTGATGAGGAGATTCTTGATTGGAAGGGAACCCAAGGGAGTCTTCTGGAGTGGTGGAATTGTTTTGCTATATTCTAATGCATGAGGTACTTACATAGGTGTATACATGGTAGAAAGTTGTTGAACTGTACACTTTAGATCTGTTTACTTTATTGCATATATGTCCTACCTCAGCAATAACAACAAAAATCACTTAAGGACCCTTTGCAAGATATCTATACATACACACATATGATGTATATAAGATATATATGCATGTGTGTGTGTACATGTATACGCATATATTTTTTTTTCCAGAATCCACTGTCCAGAGAGTGATTTAATTGCTCCTTTAATTGGTCCTTCTTAGGCCTAGATGCCATCGTATTTTGGAAAGCACCCCTGGTCATTATAATCTGTAGCCAATGTTAAGAGCTGTAGATCTGATGGAATTTTCTCACATTATCTATTACAAAGTCAGCTCTGAGGGTCAAGTGACTTACCCAAGGGGGCATGCAACAAATCCGATTAGTGCACAAGCTCTGGAACCACACATATCTCATGGTTTATATTTCACTTTTGACTATGTGTACCTTGTTCTGCCTTCTCTCTCACGTTACCAAGTAAATATATCCTTCAAAGCCTTCCAGACCGTCTCCCAAATTCCCACTTCACATGAGAGCAAAGTTCATTTTCCTGAGCCTCTCGTCTTGGTTTCATTAAGTCCACCCTGATGTGCTTAGTTTTGATGGGAGACAGAATTTGTTTTTAAACAGAATTAAACTACATTTCACAACAGAGATGCTTTCACTTGTCCAGATTTGATAATCAACAGGCTGCAATCCCAGAGATATCCACATAGGAAAATCTTTACAAGGACAAACCTCTACTGGATTGTCTCTCTCTTGGGGTTTTGGGAGAATTGAAGGAGATAACACACATAAAGATTTTAGTACAGTATGTGTTCAATAAATAGTAATGATCAGAAGAATAATTATAAGACTAATTTTGTTAAACATAACCACAATACAGTTACTAATTTCAGTAAATTTAATATTAGTACGATTTTTTAATCTAATACTGTTTGTATTCCAGTTTTGTCAGTTGACCCAAAGAGTGTGCTTTAGAGCACTCTTTGCCCTCCAAAACAGAATCCAGTCTGCAGTGAAGTATTACATTTAATTTTCATTACTTTTTAGCATCTTCTAATCTAGAACGTTTCCACAGCCAGTTTTTGTTGTTGCTTATAACATTAACATTTTGAAATAATATAATTTCCCTCTCCTTTTGTTCTTTTGTTAATACACTGTTACTCATCTTATTTTTGTGTGATGTTTGCCCATGGTTCAATTAGGATGTACATTCAGTGCCAGAATACTACACAGATGAAGGTACGCTTTCCTTGAGGTATCACATCTAGAGGCACATGATGTCATTGTTCCTCATTGGTAATGTACATTTTGATTTATTAGTCATAGCATTGTCTGGTATGTACACTGTATAATTATTATTATTGTTTTTCTCCATTACAAGTAATAAACACTTGGTAGGGAGACCCTTTAAGCTGATGCAGATATCCTGGTTTTCATCAAAATCTTCTCATAGGTTTGGTATCCATTGATGATTCTTGCCTAATCTAATCTTTACTATGATAGTTTCAAAAAGATGACTTTCCTACTCTAATACTCCTTCCACACTTATTCGCTGGCACTTGACATTCTGTTGTAAGCAAGAGCTTTCCCTTCTTCCCCACTTATTTATTGATTAATGTATTTAATTTTTAATGTACCAACTCAAAAATTACTATTTTTCCAATGCTTTATAATTCATTTGTGTATTTGTTTTGGTGATCGAATTGTTACTTCAAGCTAGCTCCTTAGTCATTGTAACATTCCCTCATATATTTTTTCTTAGTATGTTCTTAATTTCTCTCTCAAAAACATGTCCCAGGCTCATTTTTTATGTACCTTCCCCAGCCCTGAAATCAGTCATTTGTTTGAGGAGTTCTTTGTCCTTTTACAGGTATCATTGGTCCTTTGAAGTCAATACCACAAGGGACAACAATCACAGTAATCCACACAAATGAATACTGTTGAGGTACTTGCAAGATGTGTCACAGCCTCAGCACGAACCTTCTGTGTTCACCAGGTTAATCCCTTGGCATCCCATGGATATCATCTCCTTTCTCTCTGTCTTTGATCATGCTGTTCTCACCACCTGGGATGCCCCGTTCAGCTAAGAAGATATCTTATATGAATATTCCTTGTTCCTTAATGCCTCAAGTCCCAACTACACTCTTCCCCCCTCTGTGAAACCATTCCCGACTGCTGTGGAGAGGGGTGCACACCTCTTTCTCTGACTGCTTGTTCTGAACTGTGCATCTTAGCATCATATTCTGTCTGCACCTTTTGGGATAAAACTAGCAGACACTTAACAGAGTAGCCTAGCAAATGAGGGAAACGTACTGGAAGATCCCAAGGATACCTCCTTGAACCCAAGGGCTCATCTTCCACCTGGACCTAAAGAAGAACTTCAGTCAGGATCTGGAAGCCTCGGGAAACAAAGCTGCTACTCTAGCCATGTCATTTTTCCTCTTGTTAGTCCTCTTTTCCTGTGCACATTTTCTTTTTTCTATATTGATATTTACAGACATGTTTTCTGAGCTATTTCATGTACATTTCCCAGTCAGGACTCACTCATTTCTTATATGTCCTTCCTGTCCATATGCTTAAAGGAAATCTCACAGGCGTTATTACGGTTTTGAGAAAAGAGATTCTTATTGGCTCAGTTCGATTCAGGTGCCTCTCTTGATCTAATCAACTGTGGCCCAGTGAGAGTCCCTGGTGGGTGGTGTTGGAGAGATTGTCATCGTTAGAGATGGGGTGGAGGGTAGCATGAGTTGTGTGAGCAATCCCAAAAGGAGTCTACTTTAGCATGATAAAACACTGCTTGAATCAGTCTCTCAGTGGGTAAAGTACAGTAACTAATACTGACTTTAAAACAAAATCGTAAGCTTTCCCATGGAAGGGGCATTCCCTTTTATTTCTTTCCTACCCTTCACATTAGATACCCCAATGCCTAAAGTTCATTAGTTTATAGACAGACTGGGTGCAGGAGCTTGGAAAAGATTAATTTAGAGACACTCTGATGTCTTAGTGAGAGAAACTCCGCGTGGAGATGCTACCAAAGTGAGAAGCTTTGCCCAAAGAGAGCCACTCGGATAGTTTAACATGAAGAGAACAAAATGGGATCAAGTGAGCAGGATCTATTCACCTTAAATGAATGAAAGGAAAGAAAAACTCACAAAATTAATGTAGGAAAGATAGACTATGTCACTTCTGTGGTCAAGTAGTATAGTGTCATGCTACAGTTTTCCAAATGATTCTCAGGTCAGACCGAACCAGCTGGTGCATATGCATGTCATGGCCTTGGTGTGGACAGAAAGCTTCATCACAGGGAATCGAGCCATTGGAATGAGGCTTTGGCCATAAGCTCTTCTTCTAGGTAAATTTCTATATTGCATGTGAAGCCTCACTTCCTGTCACAGGATAATATTGCCCCAGGCATAGTAAAACTCACCCTGAGAAAGAGTTAAGAGAATCAGTTACACTTTAGTATGAACGAGTACCACCAGAATGCTGGAACCAGGGGTGTTTGACATTTAAATTTGTCTGTAGATTAGGAAATCTTATATCCTCTGAATTTGAATTCCTCATGGCTTCTGGTACAATCTTGGTTACACTGTGTCTTTTTCCAATATATTTTTTTGTTTACCCTTATTATTCCCATTTATTCACATGTCCACTACTTGTCCAACAAACTGTGAGTGGAAGTTGGTGTCAGGAGGACAAGGGATGTCAAAGTCAAAATGAATATGAAATAAAAAAACTGTTCTCTGGTAACAGAATTTCAAGGTTCAGCAGTAAAGCTAAATTAGATCTAGCTGTGCAGTTGCCACTCCTGGCTGCTGTCTGTGTAAGTTTGGCCTGCGTCCTCAGTGTCTAGGAAGTGAGAACTTTTAACTTTAACTTGCATCTGTGGCAAGACGGCTTCTAAAACACATCAAGAAGAGAGAAAAATATGAACAATTCGCACTTGGCCATAATTTAACAAACCATGCAAAATTGTTTGGAGGTACAGATATATTCCCTATTGGAGAAAAAGGATAAAAATCATGAAAAATGTGGACAATAGATTGTCATTTAATATCCACTTCCTGAGTATCTCCTGCAAGGGAGAGTTCAAATCAAAGGTGGCACCCCATTAATAATTGTGCACAGGTATATACTATTTTAGCTAAGATTATTGGAGCTTCTGAGAAGATAGCTAATTGCTCTTTGTCGTCAGAGAGAAAAAAATGAACAACCAATTCAGGCTTTTAAAAAACAAAACCAATTTAATTTTTTCCCCAGACTTGGAACAAAGTGTTTTATCAAAAACTAAAAGCATTTTCTCCTTATTATACTTCATATTCTTCCTGCTCCAGCACTCTAGTCCCCCCGCCCCACATTATAAAGTAAAACAAAGAGAAAAACTTCATGCTCTGAGAACAAAATTTTCAGAAAGAAAGAAAATTCCAAACTCTGGAGAGTGCTGGAACTTCTCCGTCCAATGACACCTGACCTAATTAGCCATATATTTAGACTGGAGGCCACAGGAACTCTCTGGGACATTCAATTTCAGCTGTGCCAAGCTTAGGCAGAAAAGTAAGTGGTGAATGAGTACTGCATAGAATATTATTGATGAAATAGTTGTGAATTATTTTTCTATAGCCATAGAGGCCACTCTAAAAGCATAACCTACATTTCCTCAGATTATCTTTTACCATTTTTATATATCCATCACCAGTTTCTGTGTGCTTTGCTTCTTTTACCCTCAACAGCAGGCTGAGAGTGGAACTTAATGTGAAATCACACCCTTGTTTTGTTTCTTTCCCTTATTTGTGTTATTCCCTAACTCTGTTATAAGTCTTTCTGGGAGAGATATCATCATACATCACTTGTACACAAATCTGCATCCCAGGCCTCAGTCCTGGGGAACTTAACATTAGACACTTAGCATTGGAAATACACGTAGTAGAAAGCAAACCTTAAGATGGTATTTTTGGAGTCGGATCATTCACAGGTGAGATGACAGTAAGGACCTCGTTACTGATACTACATGGAGTCTTAATCGCCTCTGCATACTGCAGCAGTGTGATTGTTAGAAATTCCACCTGCGTTGAATCGAGGAGGCATTAGCTTATGCAATATGTCTGACACTTGCAGATGAATACGGGGAAATGGTAGTTGTAAGGACTGTGGAATTGTTTGGTTGTCATTAGTTGTCACTGATGCATTGAAGAGAGAAAATTAAAAGCTTAGGTCAATCGTTTATCAAATTAAGGCATGGCTTGAATATCTTTGGTGGCATTTATATGGACCCTTATCTTCTGCAGCTGAAGGATTAATTGTGCTGAAGATCAGAACCAGGGCTTAATTTTAAGAGAATTCTAGGGGTAGGTGAATTTTCAATCTCAGCAATGTGCAATATCAAAGTCAGGACCCTGATAAAGAAAGGTTCAGACAATGAGAACTGGGATAGAAATATATGACAAATGCCCTTGAAAATCTTGAACCCCTGTATTCCATTCAATGCTATGGGCCTGCAGAATGAACCAAATCCCACTTGGTGAAAGATAGTACCCTCACCTTGTTTGAGAAAGATGCTTTGAAACACAAAACTCATCTTCTACAAGGCCCACTCCTAATTTCCCTCCAGGACAGTAGATCAGTTGCCAGATTCAATTGTCAAAGTAACTCGAATGGGAAAATGCTGTCCCTTCAAAGGGAGGACAGGGATTATTTGGCAATGGTGCTTTCGAACCTAGTGTGAATATACTAGAGAGAAAGACATGCTTGAGGTAGATCATGAGGGTGTCGGACTTTGGTATGTGCATGCATTCGTGTGTGTGTGTGTGTGTGTGTGTGTGTGTGTGTGTCTGTGCTCAAATATAAAGCTGGATAAGGGAGAGTCTATCACGGGTGCCCTCCCCTGTGGCTCAGGATTTAACTTTTAGCAAGGACCCCTGGAGCTAATTCTGAAGCACTGCTAGATTGGCTCATAATAAAGTGGGGGAGCCATAACACCCCGAAAGAGTATTATAGCTGTATGTAATGTATACAAACAGAGAAACTACCTGCTGACTATGTTTCTGTAGAGGACATGGAAGAAATTCAGTATATAGCATGTTCTCAATTGTATGTGGGAGATAAATATAAAAATTAATTGATCTCATGGAGACAGAGAGTAGAATGATGGTTACTAGGATCTGGGAAGGGTAGTGGGGTGGGGAGATAAAGTGGAAATGGTTAATGGGTGCAAAAATATAGTTAGATAGAATGAACAATATTTGATAGCACAACAAAGTGACTATACTCAACAATAAGTTAGGGTATGCTTTAAAATAACTAAAAAAGTGGAATTGGAATGTTCCTAATACAAAGAAATGATAAATGACTGAGGTGATCGATAGCCTAATTACCCTGATTTGGTTAATTCAAATTGTATGCCTGTATCAAAATATCACATGTACCCTACAAAGATATACAACTATTATGCATCCATAATAATAAAAAATAACACATTTATAGATATTAGAAAAACAACATCATATACTGGATTCCATCACCTCAAACCAATGACCACTTTATGACAAGAAAAGTACAGCTATAGGCACTGACCATGGGATCCACTGGTCCTATCATATACTCTATGAGGTAGTATGTTCACTACATGCTTGCTGTGAATCTCTTGACATTGTTCACTTTATTATCTTAATTTTTCAAACAAGTAACAAATAGCATTTTCATTTTGCTCCAAATCAGTAAGTTATAATACAATTGCTATTCAACATGAAATTTATGACATGTTTTTTCTAGTCTCTCTGTCTTTAAAAAAATGCTGTTCTTGTTGTAGTAGTGTGCTATCACACTATGTTCTGCATTACTAGTATGTCTACATTTAAATGTACAACTGTGTTCATACTTATCTTTTAAACTTAAGAAATAATTTTATTATATTCTAATAAAACTAAGCATTTCAATTTAATTAACAATATGATTCACACAGGATTTTTGTTATTCATGTTGTTTACATAAAATATTCAAATAAGCACACTAAAATTTTACATCAATGCACAGAAAACATTCTTCTAATTAAATCAATCTGTTAATACTGCCTAAATTGGAAATGTGTTTATGCATAATACTGGAAATTATACACATGTCTTAAATGAACGCTACCCTCACCCCTGAAAATCTGTTTCATGCTTAAAGTAAAATGCAACCATCTTAAAACAATCAGGTGGTGTTTAACAAAAACAAAAAATGTTACATTGTTTCAGTTTTAAAGTTTAACTTTCAACTTAAATTAAAGAAAATTAAAATTCTGTTGCTTAGTTACACTAAATGCATTGCAAGCGCTCAGTAACCACATTTGCACGTGCAAGAGAGGTCCTGACTCCATGAGAAGGGAACATTCACACAAGGAGACACCTGAGTCTTACTGAATTCAGAACTATTACTGCTGCCTGATCTGTTTGGTCTCCTCCTGACAGTGGACCAGAAGGCAAAAAAAAAAGGAGCTAGCATATTGATTAAAGTCATTGATCTTCATCATAAAGAGATATGGTTGCTGCTACAACAGAGGGGCGGGGTGAAACATGTTACTCAGGTGTTCACCAGGGATCTCTTGATGCTTCTTTGACCAGGTTTCACCCTAATTGAGTAATTACACCAGACACAGCCAGAAAGATGGATGGTAACACAGCATTCGGATGCTGTAGAAATTAAGGTCTGTATGGGGCCACCTGGAAAGTCACTTGGACCAACAGAAGTATGTTGGTCAAAGGACATAAAATTCCAGTTAGATAGGAGGAATAAGTTCAAGAAATCCATTGTACAACATGGTGACTATAGTTAATAAAACATTATATCCCTGAAAATGCTGAGAGTGGCCGTAAAGGGTTCTCACCACAAAAATGATAACTATGTGAGGTAATGCAGAGGTTAATTTGCTAGATTTAGTCTTTTCACAATGTATATTTACTTTAAAACATCATGTCGTACATGGGAAATACATAGAATTTTATGTCAATTTAACAAAAAAAATCATAGAAAATAAAGAGGAGTGATGAAGAAGGAGGAGGAGGAGGAAGAGAAGAAGAAGAAAAAAAGTACAAACAGAATGTAAGTGGAATGTGGTGGAATGGGGGGCCAGTTATTTTGGGGGGAGGAAGTATGTTACATCCTAGATATTATGGCAACAGGGGCTATAGCTTGTCTTACTAAACGTTCTCTTGAAATGTTCTCCCAGAATTTGTGCCCATCTTTTATCTTGAATATGTATCACATGATGCAGCAAATATAACATGAGAAGTGAGCGGGTTTTTGCAGTTCCAGTGGTAGACTATGGCGGGTGCTGGTGGTATCTCATTTCTACCAGCTCAGAGCCATGTTACTGTTTCTGTGAACCTACTCCCAGCTCCTATGCACTTTGCTTCATAACGGCTCATCCCTGTGGCTTTCTCCACAGACTGACCTTGGGCTACTGGAGTCTCTTCACCTGCAGGCTCAGAACCAGAAGACCCTGGAAACTTTTAGCTGACTAGCCACTGATAGATGTATGACATTCCAAATCCCTTGCCTGGAAGCGGGGGCAATTCTGAGTTGTAAATCTATGATCTGGAGTGCCCTGTGAGATCAAACTGACACTGAGTTTTGTTTTGGGTTTCATTTTGCTTTGTTTTGCTTTGTTTTGTTGCCAATAGTCACACCTTTTGCTGGCTTATTACACTCTTCCCTGAATTTCTATTATCCCATATTCTCTTCCTGATTTCTCCTGGGAGCATGTCCTTAATAAATCACTGTACACAAATCATCATCTCAAGGTCTGTTTCTGGAGAACCCAATGTAAGACACACACATAGCACACACATACACACAAAATCTCTATTTTCATTTTGCACACCTCTTTGGTTAACACTGTCAGTGAGATGTGCATATTATATGTTTTAAAGACACAATTAGTTCTTAAAAGGCATATGGCAGTTTCTCCTTTGGAGGTGTCCTGTTAGTCCTCTTTTTGATTAGACCACAACTAGAGAGCTAGTGCAGTTAGAACGGTCGGGATTAATTTTTCTCTGAAGAAATGACAAGTCAAAAGTGTGTGTGTGTGAGTGTGTGTGTATATACATACAGAGACAGAGACAGAGAGAGAAGTGTTTGTGGGAAGAGAGAGAGAGAGAGAGAGAGAGAGATGGGAGGGAAGGGCAGATAATCAGCAGTCAGGGGCATACATATGGCGTCTATTCTCTCAATGTAGATCAACATCTATTTATTGGCCCTATGACATATATGTGGGATAATGATAAATAAGTTGCTCTCTACCCTCTGAGAGCTTCTGATCTAACGGAGAAAAGATACATAACCTTTGGTATCTCTAATCCAGGGCACTCTGTGAAAAGTACTCTAATGAAGGTGAAAAGTTACATGATACCCGTGATTAAGGAGACATGTAGTCAGTATGTGCTGCCTGGGGTATCCTTGGGAATACAGGCTTTAATATGGACCTTGAGTCCCAAAGCAAGTTTTTCCCCCAAGAATAAGGATGGTAAAGGTTTCAAAAGCTATCATAACATGTCAAGTACAAACTTTTATTAAGTTCTTATTTGCACCTGATATTTTTTTTTATTTCAGCATATTATGGGAGTACAGATGTTTAGGTTACGTATGTTGCCCTTGCCCCCCCCACCCCAAGTCCAAGTTTCAAATATGTCCATCCTTCGGGTGGTGCGCATTGTACTCTTTGTGTATGCATATACCCGTCCCCCTCCCTCCTCCCCCTCCCCCCTCCCCCCTGCTCAACATCCAATAGATGTTATTCTTATATGTGCACTTATGTGTTGATCAGTTAATACCAATTTGATGGTGAGTACATGTGGTGCTTTTCTTTCCATTCTTGGGATACTCACTTAGTAGAATGCGTTCCAGCTCTATCCAGGAGTATACAAGAGGTGTTATATCACCATTGTTTCTTAAAGCTGAATAGTACTCCATGGTATACATATACCACATTTCATTAATCCACTCATGTATTGATGGACACTTGGATTGTTTCCACATCTTTGCAATTGTGAATTGTGCTGCTATAAACATTCGGGTGCAGGTGTCTTTCTTATACAGCATCATTTGCTCTTTTGGGTAGATGCCCAGTAATGGGATTGCTGGATCGAATGGTACTTCTACTTGTATCTCTTCAAGGTATCTCCATATTGCTTTCCACAGAGGTTGCACTAGTTTGCAATCCCACCAACAGTGCATGAGTGTTCCTATCTCTCCGCATCCACGCCAACATTTATTGTTTTGGGACTTTTTGATAAAGGCCAGTCTCACTGGAGATAGGTGATATCTCATTGTGGTTTTAATTTGCATTTCCCTGATGATTAGAGATATTAAGCATTTTTTCATATGTTTTTGGGCCATTATTCTGTCTTCTTTTGAAAAGTTTCTGTTAATGTCCTTTGCCCACTTTTTGATAGGGTCGTTTGATTTTTTCTTGTTGATTTTCCTGAATTCTAGGTAGATTCTGGTTATCAGCCCTTTATCGGATTTGTAGCATGCAAAAATTTTCTCCCATTCTGTACGTTGTTTGTTTGCTCTTGTGACAGTTTCTTTGGCTGTGCAGAAGTTTTTTAATTTGATTAGGTCCCATTTATTTATTTTGGTTGTTGCTGTGGTTGCCTTTGGGGTCTTCTTCATAAATTTTTTGCCCAGGCCAATGTCTAGAAGAGTATTTCCAACATCTTCCTCTAGAATTCTAATAGTTTCACTCCTTAGGTTTAAATCTGTTATCCAACGTGAGTTGATTTTTGTGATAGGTGAAAGGTGTGAATCCTGGTTCAGTCTTCTCCATATGGCTATCCAGTTTTCCCAGCACCATTTATTGAATAAGGATTCTTTTCCCCAGTGTATGTTTTTGTCTGCTTTGTCAAAGATCAGATGGCTATATGAGGATGAGAGGCATCCATTTACCAGACTTCAAGCTATACTATAAGGCTATGGTAATCAAAACAGCATGGTACTGGCACAAGAACAGAGACATAGACCAATGGAACAGAACAGAGAACCCAGATGTTATAATTTTTAGTAATACATTTAATAATTATTTTATTTTTCTATAGAAAGTGTCATACAATCCAGTAATAATTTGGATTTTGTTTCATCCTTTCCTTGTTGGTTTTTCTTATGCATTTATTGACTATTTATAGAATAATAAAATTATAGTGACAGTATTTGATATCCTTATGTTATTCTAACTATGTAGTATTCACTAAAATTAATTTTTTACCCTAAAGTATATTTTTCTCATTGGTTTGTGTTAGAAAAATGTTTTAACATTGTTGAAAAACTATTCATGTATTTCTGATTTACTAAGGGTATTATATTTTATAAGATGATTATCTATTTATATTGAGATGACTGCATCATTTTCATCATTTAATCTGTTAATGTAGTGACTATTATTAATAGATTCATTAATATTAAATATACTTATTTTCTATGAAAGGAATTCTTAAGTTATTTAAAAGTACTGTTGGATTTTATCATTATTTTATCTTTAGATTATAAAATAGGTTAGAATATAATATTTTCATAGTATGCTATTTTATTAGATTGGATAACCTAAGTCATATTATAATGAAATTTTCCTTTTTCTATGATATATTTTGAAACCAAAATATAGGCTTCTTTTAGGCTTTTACATTTACATGGCAAAGGATTTTTTGTTGTTGTTCCTAAAGATCTCTGTAAATTTACCAATGAAATTATGCCAGACCTTCTTGTGAGATAATTCTTTAATAGACTTTTATCTTCTTTTATAGTTACTGTTTTATTCAATTCTTTATATCTTTAATCAATTTGGTAATTTATGCTTTCCATAAAATAATCAATTGATCCATGATTTCAAACTAATTTTTAGCTTACATTGAATTTTCTGTTAGAACTTTAAATATTTCTTCATCTGTGAATATTTTTCTTCCTTATTCTTAATGTGTGTTCTTGTTCTACTTTTATTTTTCTTGATAATTTTAGTTAGTATTTTATCTATTTTATTGTTCTCCCCCAAAGAATAAGTTTTTTTGTGTGTGTTCAATTCTATTATTTTTCTTATTTCTAAATAATTAAAAGTCTGCTTTTGTTTTAGTAAATCTTCACTTCATTTTCTCTTAGATTTTATTTCAGTGTTCCTTTCAAATTCATTCTCATCTTTTGTAAACAAAGCTAACTTTAGGTGGATACATTGTTGCTCAGCTAAAAGACTATATTTCTCCTCTTGAGATTTGAATTTTGAAGCAGAAATATAGAGGCATTAGTCTCATTTCCTGCAAGAGATAAATCCAATAGCTCTGTTCTTAGAAAACTCTTAATTTGCTAATGCCACAGAAAGCAATTAGTCTAGATTGAACAGTTTGGAAAGGGTAATATTTAATAACCTAATAATCTTTATTTACATAAAATTTCTTTGTATCAATTGTTTCTAAACTTAAAATACTTTGTTTTATCAAAGTAATTTTCTATAATGAATATAAAATCACAAAATGTATAAAAGTACAAAGAAAAAAATTAGATAATTGGTTATTTAGCTACCTACGTATAATCTATGTTAACATTTTGTCATAATATAATATATATCATAGATATATATTATAAATATTGTTTATATTTATGTATTATAAATATTGTTTTATGATCTGATTTTTTTTTACTTAATAATATGTCATTGTTATTTTCCCTTGCCTTTATATTGTGGTATCCACCACCAATTTATTGAATTATTACTACAATTATTTGATAGTATTGTAACTTACTTCTCTCCTATTAATATTCTCTTGGTGAACATTAGAGTTACAATCTAAGTAAAGAAATAGTTATTTAGTGAAGTCGATTGGCAGACACTAGCTTATGTTGTCTAGCTCTGTAAGTATTATAAGTCATGGTGCTTATCTTTATGGAATATGTCCTGTATATGTGATAAGTTTAAAGTATAGAACATATATGCGAGAAATTAACTCTGCTTAGAGAAGTTTTTTGAAAAGTTGAATATTTAGGCTGAATATTTAACCTGAGTAGAAAGTTGACATGGGACCAATATGGAGGCTTACATTCCAGAAAAATAAAAAGAGTCAAGTCTCAGAGCTGTAAAATAGCATGATATGTTGTTCAAGAAATTGCTTATATGAAGTAACAACCTTTGGGGTTGGATTACATAATGTGATGCCAGTTGACCGGGGACAAATTGTGAAGATCACCTGCCATGCTAATGACAGGGAACATTATGAAAGTAATGTAAAATCATTTAGAACTTTCAAAACATTAGCATGCAACACAATTAAAACATTCATTCACAGTAATAATGGATTGCATAGGAAGTAAGTTTGTAGGTAGAGAAACAGGATGGTGTTTCAAACATGGGTGAAAGATAATGAAAGCATGTAGTGGTGGCGAAGGTGATAGAGAAGAGAGAATGGATTCAAAAAGGCATTTGGGAAGTGGGTTCTATCAGACATGAAGAATGAGTGAATGATGTCAAAATTAAAGAGAGAGGTGAGAGAAGATGAAGGAACTCTGCTTGAGTGACTAGATACCTGTTAGTGCACTTAACAAAAATGGGGAATGCAATATGTGTGGGTGTGGAAAATATAATGAATTTGTCTGATAAATATTTATTGAAAACACATCCAGGCACCATGTTGTATTGTAGGAATATGACGCGGTTCCTCCACTCATGCTGCACCTCCTGTTGGAGCAGGAGATATGCTAAAAGGTGCATCTTTGTGATTCAGTATAATAAGGCTTTTTGATAGTAATTATTGGATCTAGAAGTGTCCCAAATGATATTCACTAACTCTGCTGTTAAGCTATGGAAGGATTTTCAGAGATGTATAGGTGGTAGAGGAACAGTACATTTATTCTCCAGTGGCAAGGGTGTAGAAGAATGAGGAGCATGCAGGATTCTAGTCTGACATGGCTAAAGCACTGCATGTCCTGAGGAAAGTGAATGGAGATACAGCCAGTAAATAGAAAGTGAGGCAATTATGTTGAGTTCTGGGTGGGATGCTCAGAAAACAATTGGATAATTCTTTAGATCTGGGCTAGAAATAAGTCTATCATCTCTTACCCTTTCCAATTTCATAACTTTCAGACTAAAAACTAATGGTACTTACATTCTATAAAAGGTAGGTTTTTTTTTTTACATGAGCAGTATCATGTAATAAACCAAAATATGAGTTTTGTGGTAAAATGTAGGAAAAGTCACAGGACATGAGAGCAATAAAGGCTATTTTGTCACTTCAGGTGAGGTTTTGATGCCAATGAATTTCACAGAAAAAAAGCATTTTATGAATTTCAGGATGACACATAAAGGATCATGGACCCATATGTATCCTTGGGTATAAATACTTTTGGTGGTGTTTGGACTAGTGGGAGGGGGTGAAGTGGTCCAGACAGGAAAATGAAATTAGAGAAGAAAAAAAAGTTAGTGAACAAAAACTGAGGAAAATTAGTATTCAAAGAAGGAGCTCCAAAGGGATAAGTTTGAAATATTCGAGTGGAACATCTAGGAAGGAAATGTCAACCAGATCTTGTGTGATATATGTGTCTGGGAATAAATATGTAAACAAAGAAATATGAGGCATTTATAAATGCTAAAATGAAAGAAAAACAGGGTTTTGTGGTAAAAGGTGCCCCAAAGGCTGCTTTAGAGTGGGTGGTCAGAGAAGGCCTTTGAAGAGTTACCATGTAAGCTGAAGTCTGAATGTTATAAAGGAGAGAGTGAGAGAGAGAGAGGGAGAGAGAGAGAAAGAAAGGTGCATGGTTGGTCTGTGTATGTCTTCTCAATATTTTTATAACATGAACTAGACCACTGTGGCATTCTGTAGAAGATTATGGACCCTTCTCAGAAAAGTGTTTGTAAATACATGACATAAAATATATAGCATTATCAAAGAAATCAATCACATTGAAATACTGTATCAAAATATGTTAAAATATATTTTTGATACAGTAATATATGTACTTTTTATTAAATTATTAAAAATCAAGAGCTAGAAGATATGTCTAATAACTTGTAATATTAAAATAATGATGTATGGAAATAATAGTTTAACTTATGTGTAATGACTATAATGTGATATGAAAAGTTCATGATTTCTATTAGTGACAGTGACAGGTATTGCTAATACAACCATGGAACTTGACTGAAGAAAATGCTAGATAGAGGTGAAACTTTTCTAATCCACATTCATATACCCCTGGTCCAGGGTGAAGTTTTGGGATGGTGGAGATGTAGACATTTTCTAGACTCAATGGAAAAAAAGCATGAATAGGAAGAAACTAAGAAATAAGCATGAAATTTGGTAAATTTCCAGATTCTGTAGCCATCATCTTCAGCACTTAGGAATAAAGTCCACAACACATTTTCTGGGTAACATGGAACGCTACCATTTTTTGTGGAACTCAAAGCAAGAAAGGGCTCTACAGCAGTTCTAAGAAGTATATGTGATGGTGGAATCAAAATGTAGACCCTATGATACTATGAAACCAGCGGAATCTGTGGTGGAAATATTAAAACACAGATTCCTGATGTTCTGGGGCAAGGCCATACCATTTGTTGCAAAGAACTATACATCTACTGAAAGTCAGCACCTGGTATGCAACTACTCCCTGGTAGGGACAGAGCTTCTGACCATGTGACACCAAATGACAAAGCAGCCAGGGGTAGCCATCATGAACTGAAAACTCTCAGATTACTTAAGTAATATGATTAGGTGGACCCAGCAGTAATTCATCATAAGGTGGAAGCGATATGCCCAGAATCAGGCATAACAAGCTGGGACAGAGAGAAACAAGTAAATTGCTTAAGTACATGGCCCAGATCCCCCAGCCATCTGCTGCTGTTGCACTAGCAGATCTTCCCTAAATCAAATGAATGGCAGTCTTGAGGGAACCTTATAACCAGCTGCTTATAAGGAGGAGAATGCCCTTTACTAAAAAGTTCACTAAGGGATTGGTATGTTATGTTGATGTTATCTGAAAACGGATGGCTGATTTACTACAGCTCCAATCAATAAGTGGTTTCTCTGAAATGTAATGGTGAAAGAAAACACTTCTGACGGTAGAGCTCAGAGTGGTGTATTTGGCATCTGCTTTGCATGGAAACAAAAATAGCCCAAGGTAACATGAACCCATGGGCAATGGTAAATACCCAGCTGGTTGGACAGGGGCATAAAAAAGAAAGAATGGAAAATTGGAGCCAAAGAGATCTGGAGAAGTAACATATATTTGGTTCTATGGGAATAAGCCTAAAATGTGTACATCTTTGATTCACGTGTCAATGTCCATCAGAGAGCATGTACAATATCCACTGAAGAGGTACTACCCAACCCAGCTGATAGTAGATATCACCCAGCCACCATCATTGGTAACCCTAGAGCTGGCCCAATAGATAAATGAAGAGTTTATCCATGGACACTATGCATGTGTTCCACAGCATGGGCGCTGACTTACCAACACCAGTGAGGGATTGCCACTCACTGAATAGTGATTGTCACAGCTGAATGTCCAAACTGCTAGCAAAGAGACCAGTCCTGGACCCCAGTACAGCACTATCTCCTGAAGAGACTAATCAGCTTCTTGATTGACTATAGTAGACCCTTCCACACTGAAGGAGGCAACAATTCATCTTGACTGTAATCAATAATTATTCTTAGTATGGGATTGACTTTCATGCCAGCAGAGGCTTGTTCACACTATCTGAAGACTTACAATGTTTTATACACTGGCATATAGCAAATAATTTTGATAATTACATTGAAAAAGGTGTGGCAGTGGGCACAGGGCCGTAAGATCCCCTGGTTCTTTCTCATGCAAGACTGCACAGAAGCCACTAGCCCGGGAGCATAGTAGCCTGGCCTTTTAAAGATACAGCTTAAAGATACAGGTTAGAAAATATTACCCTGCAAGGATCCTCTTCTAGGACTGCACCATCCTTAGGACTGAGTGCACATTCTGAATCACATACCATTATATGATGTTTATCCTCGAGTAGCAGAATACATGTGTCTGCGAACCAAGTGGGAGAGGTAGGAGTGTTCCCAATTACCACTGCTCCCGATGACACACTTTGAGCATGTGTGCTTCTCATCACCGCAAATTTAGCCTCTGTGGATGAGACGCTCTGATTCCCAAAAGAGAATCATTCCACCAGTGGACGAAATGATAGTTCATTGAACTCTGTGTGCCTGCTGCCAATCAGTTACTTCAGACTCCTCTTGCCAAGGACCATGAGGAAAGCAAGTGCGTCACCAGGTTGGCAAGGGCAATTGACACCAACTTCAAGAAAAGGTAGGGTTTCTGCTACACAGACAGATCAGAAAATATTAGGTTTAATTTGGAGTTTGTCAGCGGCTCATCTTTTTGAGACTAACTAATGCTCTCATTCTTTCTCCACCACCCATTTTAGATGGCCCTCACCCTTGACTAGCAGCTCTCCTGGTCCGGGTGTCTCTCCTGATGGAGTGATCCAGATCCTTATTCCTGTGGTTTCAGAGGAGATCACTTGCAGTAAGTGAACTGAATAGGTTTGAGAAGAATGTAAATCCCTGAAACAATTTCTGGGTGAAATGGGAATCAGTATAATGATTGCTCCAGCTGATGAAATATTTCATAAGAGCATTTATTAATACAGTTAGACCATTTTATTTTTCATGGTAATCATTTGTAGCCAAAAAAAAAAAAAAGTAACCAAGAAAATAACCAGATTACAGCATAACTCATAGGAGATTGGAGTAAACCAGAGATAGAAATCAACAATTCAAAGAGTGCAATATAAGGATATACAAAGGGGCAAGACGTAAAGGTGGTATCAGGACAAATCTCAAGCCCGGTTTTGGTGGGAAGAAAATAAATATGGATTGGCAATGAACATGTAAGAGGGAGATCAGGGAATCGAAAATCTCAGAAGTGGGTTAAGTTACATAAGGAACTGTGACTATTAAGAGAATTAAGAATTGTCATGAGATAATATGAAGAAAGGAGGCAAAATTAAATATTTGCATGACAAATAATTGACAAAATTGATGACAGAAAAAATGACCCTAGAGTTCTTAATAAAAAATCGAATGTGGTTTATCTGTATCTTGGTCCATAAAAATAAGGTAAAGAAGAGATAAATTGCTTTGTGTTACTGAAATTAGACGTAATTTTGGTTTAAACTACTTTCTTGGTGTGCAATCTGAGTCAGATAAATGTATTGGGTAAAATGCATTTTTGATCTTCTATACTTTTTAAGTCAGGACAAGATGAGAAGTTTGACTATGAAAATGGGATAACTTGTGCTAGAATACTTCAAATTTGGCTTCCTTAATCTAAAATGTATTCTTTACTTTGGTCAAGAAAAATTGGTTGCTTTTTGTAGAGTTTGTCCCCAGATAAGATTAGCGCTATTACTGAAGTACATCAAATAATATTCTTCAAAACAGTTAAATGATAGCTTCCAAAACTAATCACTTGTTTTAAGATTCCAATTAACTGTGATATAAAATGATGTAATCTGCATTTCAGATTTATGTAATAAAAAATATATTTCCTCACTCTCCTCAGGTCAGAAATAAACACTGATTTCTGTGCCCCAAATCAATCTCTCTGCTTTGATGCATGATAGCAAGCAATGTCTATTCATTTGCGATACTTTTCATCTGATGACATTATCTCTCATTTTTTTCAACTTGAGTACATCCGTACCACCAGGGAAATATAACAGGCCAGTCTACCCATCCTCTTGGTATCTAATCCCAATAATGTGTTACAGGCTTTGAGGCTTTGCTTTCAATTCTTAAATACATTGCACTCAAGGCACTTAAACAAGCGTCAACAAAGGTGCCTGTCTTCTTTGAAGTTATTTTCTGCGGAAATCACAGCCACTGACCAAATGATTTAAAAAGATTAAATTGTGCTTACTTTATGACATTCTAAAACAGCAGGGTTAAATACTGGGCCAGCTGCCAACTGCTCAGTACCCATACTTTCATGTTGGCTGCCAGATACATCCACCAAATTATTCTGGAGCAGAAATGTGCAATGGTGCCATTCTGGGGAGCAGAAATGAGTTGAGTTTTAATGCTTTGAGGAATGGATAATTCAAATATATTTTACATGCATATAAAATATTTCCATTGGCAGGATTGGTTTTCCCTTCTTTTGGAGGAAAGGCATCCCTTCTGCTAGTAAAATTATCATTTTCTCTGTTCCAGGGGAATGTGGGATCCTTTTCTCTAACTATGCAAAATTAGGATATGCTTAGTCATTTTATTTATAATTGAAGCTATATGTGTGTGCATACATACACACAAATATTAGTGTAACACATTTTAAAATATTACTTTGTGAAAATTATAAAGGAATAAAATTACTGTATTTAGACACAATAGAATAATTTATTCTATGTTAATTTATACTTGAAACTCTCTGCCATAGTCACCGGACGAAGGCATGGCTGTTTATTCATTCAGACGTCTTAATGACAGGGTAAGACAATAGTTTCACAGGCTATGCAGAACTCTGAGTGGGAACATACAGAGAACCAAAAAGCCTCCCATTCAAAGCTAATGATCTAACTGAGGAAGCTATAGATACAGAGGTAAAACTTGTTGATCAGATGAATGATTTAAAAATGTAGGAGCAATATCAAGAATTCTGAAACAAGTATATAGTCAAGGAAACAATAAATGGTTTCAGGAAAGCAAAACTGAAAGTTTTTGGATGAGAGATGCCACTATCTCTAAAAAATAGCTGTAAAGCACTTTTTGGAGAAGGCAGGCCTGAACTGGACTTGGAGAACATTGAGGATTCCCCCAGATGTAGAAGGAGAACAGTACCACATCTTAGAAGAATAATTTACATAAAAATACGGAGATTGGAGGGGAATCTGCAGGTTGCATGGAGGGCACAGTGAGAGGTTGCCTGGATTGACTGGAGTTTTAAAGAGATGTAAGAAGAAAATAAAGTGGAAGAACAAAGTTGGGTCCAGATTTTAGCAGATTGGAAATGCCAAGATAAATAGCATGGACTTAATTCTACTGACAATAGAGAAAAGTGACCACTGTTAGGCAGGACCACACCGAGCTAAAACAGCACTGTCTAGGGACTTATATGATATTGTACAGGATGGAATGAAGGGAAATCTACATGCAGGCAAGCAGATTTCTCAAGAGAAGGCTCTGAATAAAGGGCTATGAGACAACCAGAACATCATAAATGCCCATACAAAGAAATTATTGAACAAAAGTAAATCAATAGAACCTGGTATCTGAGTCTCTAGGTAGCAAAATGTCACCAGTTGACTAGTGAAGGAATGTGCCAATGACAGAATCCAGCTTACATCCATAAATATTTCTGAAACATTGAGAGTCAATAAATGCAAGACGTACCAGTTCTCAGGGCTTACTTTGGCAGCACAATTGCCAGTGCAGAAAAGATGAGAGAGGAGAAATGACTGGATGCGGGGAGGTTTGAGAGGGGAGTCTAGTGAGTGATGACATCAACTTTAGTTTGAGTCCAAAGAAAACTGAACAAAAGTGGCTGGGAATAGACTCATATCATGTGTTTCATGACTTCTTAGAATGGGTTGAATTGAAGGGACAAGACAAAGTATCTTGTGCCTTTCAATTCAGGTCATGGTAAAATTAAAGTCCGAAGGCAAACTTTTCATCATTTTTTGCTCATTTTTGTAACAGCATTTTGTTTCAGTATAAAATAGCGTAGGTAGCTAGCTGATCTTTGTAATTTCTTTCTAAGCAGGTAGCTGATCTTTGTCATTTCTTTCCTTGGGGGAATTTTGGAACAGAAAATAGAAACTTCATGATATAGAGTCCTCCTAAAATCAGTGAAGGTATAATTTTGGGGTCCTGTGGGAGCAGGAGAGAGGTATATGCCTTTGAGAAGCAGAAAATTTGGGGATTTTTCTGTGACCCAACGGAGCAAAAATCCATAGGTTACACAGCCCCTGGAAATTCAATAAGTAGGCTCCCAGATTCCTAGCTTTTTCAAAGATGCCTAAAAGTGAGCAGCACCCAGTGTTCTGCCTATTCATCAGACCTCCCTGCAGCAGCCAGTGTCAGCTGTTGACAGGTGACCAGAGATTTCTCACCTTTGTATCGCTGTGGTAGGGGAGCCTCGGCAATAATTGAGATTGAATCTCCCACCAGTCTTGCAGGAAAGAAATTCAGTTTTGAATTAGTTTGAGTAAATAAAAAATAGAAATGCTGTTATCTCTATCTTTTTTTTTTTTGAGAGGCGAGGTCTTGCGATTGTCCAGGCTGAAGCACAGCGGCTATTCAGAGGTGCAATCAGCTCACTGCAGCCTCAACTCCTGGGCTCAACAGATCTCCTCCTTCAGCCTTCCAAGTAGCAGGGACTACAGGCACACACCACCACACAGGCTCTAGTATTTCTTGTATTATGATTTATTATCATATATCAATGAAAATTGACAAACTGGATAATTAAAGATCCAAAGTGTAGTATTTTTATTGTTAGTTCTTTTTTCCACTTCTCTATAGTGAGATATAATGGGCTTCTCCAAATTTCATTCAGTCTTGGAATTTGTGTTTCAATACTCTACTACATCGAGGGCCAAGTAGAGGGCCCAGCTCACAAGTATCTACTTTCCAGGGGTTTCAACATGTTTGATGTTAGGTCAAGTCCCATCATTCTCCCGCACTATGAATGAGGTGGTTGAATTATGCAGAACAATTTCCCACAGGAAATTCTTGCTCAAGTTCCGAGTAGCATGGTCTTAGAGAAGAATAGCTGAACATTTCTGATTTTGGATCTGAAGTCATATGAGATGCCAGTCAACAATGGTTCTCTTGATGAAATATTGCTTCTAACCTTAGGCCAAATTATTTAATATTCTCCTCTTCCAAATCATTTATGATCATTTATGTTAAAAATTAATATGTTTTGCATTATGTTTAGGCTAGACTGTCTCCAATCCTTTTTAAAGATAATTGAAATATAAGCTATAAATTCAACAATAACAAAACCAAAGAAGATGGTATTTTTCTCTTATAAAAAATACCATTAATTTTATTTCTTCTTAAATACAAGAAAGCTTCATGAAATCAATGTCTCTGTTTTATAAATCATTCACTGCCTCTCTCAATTACTCTATAGTATTACTAAATGACTAATAAAATTTGTATGGCATTATAATTGAAATTGCACTGGAAAAATTTGCATATATCATGTTGTGTGAAGTTATGTTGAAATCTTGCCATAAACGGTCAAGCCTGACAAACTGTTATTATTTCTTTTTATTAATGGCTAAATAATCTGCAGTTTTTTTTTTTTTTTTTTTTTTTTTTTTTGAGACAGAGTCTCACTTTCTTGCCTGGGGCGAGTGCCGTGGCGTCAGCCTAGCTCACAGCAACCTCAAACTCCTGGGCTCAAGCGATCCTACTGCCTCAGCCTCCCAAGTAGCT
>CAUYSK010036880.1:0-21119 GCA_963575035.1 Avahi laniger | reverse complement strand
GACGGGTATATGTGTACACAAAGAGTGCAATGTGCACCACGCAATGGGATGGACATATTTGAAACCTGGACTGAGGGGGGGAGGGGGGGCAAGGGCAACACACGTAACCTAAACATCTGTACCCCCATATTATGCTGAAATTTAAAAAAAATTAAAAAAAAATTACAGCTATCCCACCGGGTGTAAAAGAGTATCTCAAAATAAATAAATAAATAAATAAAATAAAAGTATTTGGGCTTCTGGGTGCTTTTGTTTTCCTAGGTGCTGTATTTGCCAGTTGTGAGTTAGACGCTCTCAGTTCATGCTGAGACTCTCAGGATTTCATTTCACATCAAGGTCTTTGTATATTAAATTTAAGCCAAATTTATAAACATGAATATTACAATGGAACATCCAGACAGTTGCTGTGATATGCATAGCTTCATCTCGAAAACAAATTAAGGCGGCATTTATATAGAGAGATGTGTATTTTTAAGCACTTTATTTATTAATTAGCTAATCCACACCACAAACTTATGAGGTAGTTTAGCATGCCTTTAGTATAAATAAATTAGGTAAAAACCAGAAAAGGGGAAAAAAAATCTGTCTCCACAATAATATGTTGATTGGACTTTTCTCATTCTGGTCACACAAAAACAGAGAAATCAATTCCTTGTACAAGTTGGTCAAATGAACAATGAATATTTATTTAGCTTGGATGGATTGCAGAGTGTAGTTATTTTATTACCTGGCAGTTTAGAAAGGTTATTTTCTTCCTGGGGTTCTAATATTCTGTGTTCACACTGACCTGTCAGAAAAACCTCACTCAGAAGATCAGCTTTGGAAGAGGTGCGACCCCCTTGGAGGCTCAAATTTCCCTAAAGGGAGTTTTAGCATTTTTCACTTATCTCATAGTTATCATCTTTCGGTCTGGTTGACCTAATAATCTCACTTCTGCAGCAAGGTGTAAAGACTCTTGCAGTTCCAATTTATGTTTATATGTCATCTAAGAGGCAAATGAAAAACAAATCCCCACCGGTCTTTGTGGTCCAGCAATTGCAGATGAGAGTTTTATTACTACTTTTATCAGCAAAAGGAATCACTATAGTCCTCTCTGCTTAGCAGATTGCTTTACGACCATATTTATTAGTTCGCTGGGCTGTGAAGATTGTATGTAATGAAGGCTCATTAATTTGAGTTTTACCACCCTGGCATTTGTAGCCTCTGGCACAGGTGCTGGCCTGAAGCTTACCTCTGTGCTGAAAAAGAAGAACTTTTTGCAAAGTAAATGAATTGCATTACCAGGACTGCAAGAGTGCTTTATCTCTTTGAGATGACATAATCATACCGAACAAAATAACAGAACAACAACAGACAGCTAACTTTCCAAGTAAGGAGATTTCCATTCAAGAATTCCCCAAATATAAACAACCTGCATGGTCCCTTCCTGCATCAAGGTGAACATATTGTCACCTTGGTCCACTGGAATGATAAAGTCCCTTATCTGCATGGGCAAAAATAAGGAAATTTGAAAACATACAAACAAAACCTCTGGCAGGGTATTTACTTTCACTTGACAGGTTGCCAAGGAGCAATGGTATTTAGATGAGGAATTCTGAAATAATCTGATTAGTATAGCTAGAAGCTTATCTATAAAGGGCTTGGCACAGCCTTTCTGTAAAGCAAAATAAATCTATGTTTATAGACTTCTCTATATTAGTTTATTAAAAACAAACAAACAAACACAACACTTCAGGGCATGAGCTCACTCACTATAACACAAACAGAAACAAAGTTTTTTTTGTTTGTTTTTTGTTTTTGTTTTTGTTTTTTTACTTGAACAATGCTTATTTTACAGCAGAATTGACAGATAAAGCCTTATTTTACATTTGAAGAAAAGCCATCACGGGAGGATTGTAGCGCTGTTGTGTGCTTTCCAACACAGCAAAATAACATTCTTCCCATCCAGCCCCCTTTCTTCCCACAGGGTAGCGGGTGCTGGCGTGGCTGCTCTCTCTGCACGCGCAGAAACTGGCGCTCTGGTCCCCCCTCGGTGGGCTCTCCTCAAGGGGACGGGGCCGGATTCCAAACCCAGGAAAACAGGCACCTTAGTAACAACACTGCTCATTCCGTGTCATTCGTTTATTGCTCACTGAGTTGTAATCACCTCAGCTCTCCGGAAAACAGTGTATGTCCACAAGACCCTGGCACCAGCATTTTAGTAACCTGTGGCCACCAGGTACGAGGGTCAACGCCAGCCAGATCCCAGCTGGAGCACGGATGGCATCAGAACCGAAGCTCAGCGTCCCACTTGGTAGCCAGCCTGCGAGACATCAAGTCCAGTCACCGTGGAAAATAATTAAATCTAGAGAAAGAGCTGTATGATTTGCGCTCAGAGACATTCCCCGTGAGAGACTAACACTGTTCTCCTCTGTCGCGCTGTCAGCTGGGTTCTTTGCAAAGTGACTGAATCTCGGTCCAGCCACCCGACTTAGAAGAAATAAGGACCTCACTTTACCCAGCGTTGCCATTTCTTCAGAATGTGCTTGCTTCTCTCCGAATCATCAGTACCCCAATGAAAGCTCACAATTCAGGCCAGCTTCATAAAAAAATATCCATTTATCGCCATCTCATTCTGGGGGTGATCGTTCTTCTTTTGGATGCTTTGGGGAAAACATCGCACCAAGGTCAACTGCTGTGAAGATATTTTGCCTAAGAGGATTATCATGCAGGCAAACTAATTCTTTTCCTAAGCTATGATGTGGCAGCTTGCAGAGAGGACGTGGCTTAACCTTGCGAAACTGGTCTTTGAATGATCAGGAAAAAAGGATGAGGATTCTTCCTTCTTGACCCTCCTCCTGCCCTTTGCTCAGCTGGCAAACCCGGCGCACGTGCCGAGGCTGTACCAGGCAGGACGCGCGCTCGTCCGTGGTGCGTCTTCCACTGACAGTGATTGGTCCGGGCTCTGTGTGCTGCCCTCGGTCACGTTCAGCACGATGGAAACACAATGTTTATTTCTGGATAGAGGTGGTTTACATCACAGGCATGGAGGATTAAACAGAACAATTATACTCTGAGGAAATCTAGAATAAATTGGAAATTTAAATTTCTCCACTGTCTTTAAGTTTGAATAATGCTCCAACTGTTTGCTATAGGATTATAATTTAGAACAAGTGTTAAATATGTCATCAGGAAAGAATAAAAAAATCCATCCTAATATCATGACTTACCATAAAATATAAAAAAAAAAAAGAAAGAAAAAGAAGGAAAGAAGCCTCATTCACTTTCCAAAATCAGGATCAGTCTCATGTTGATCTGTGAATCCTTGTGGAAGTGTTCATTGTTCAGGAAAGAATCCTCTTCTTGTGGTTGATAAGCAATTCTCCGCGGCAGAGAAATGCTGATATAATTTTCTTATCTCTTGATTGATGTTTTCACTACTTATTCTTCAGGCTACAAGACAGAAGGGAACACAGTCTTACCTTCTTTCATAATTACGTATTCCAACACTTTTCTCTCTCTCTCTTTCTCTCCCCTTTTCCCCACCTAACCTCCACATCACTTTACCAAATTCAAATTAAACTGAATTAATATGGTGAATCTTTTAGGTTCTACATAACCTGTGTATATAATAACTCAACTACCAATATCATCTCCACATGCAGAGAAGCAAATTTACACCTCTGTACTATCAATCCAGACACTAAATTCATTTCAAATATCCTTTTTTATATGTAAATAATAATCCTTTGGTAAACATAATGGAAAAACGTAAAATTTATAATGCGACCAAAAATAATAAAATATTTAGTAACAAATGTAATAAGAAATGTTTAAGATCAACGCAAAGAAAAATTTGAAAACCCAGATATATATATATATGAAAGAAAACTTGAGTAGAGGGGAAAAAGATACCTAAGTCCTACACAGAAAGGTATATTAAAGATAATTTTCTCCTAAATTAATCTACAAACTTATTCATCCCAACAAAAAGAGAAAGAATTCCTAAATATAATCTTTTTAGTTGGTAATTAAATTCATTTAGTTCAAAAAAATTTTAAATATAAAAAGCTAACAATAAAATATTAACCTTGAATATTCTTAAAATAAAAATAATAAACAGATTTTTATTTATGACATGTTGCGTTTACCCATCTCTAAGTTCCAGGTATAACTACATGCAGAACCCTCTTGTTGGGAGTGAAGCACAGCATTATAGTATTTGGATTTCAACTTCATCTAAACCTCATTCTCCATTCATTCAGAATTTTCTCTATGAGAGAAATACAATTTTTTTCTGGCTTTACTTTCAAAAAGTATTGATTTAATTCAAATTGATAACTTTTTTAAAGGATTTTTAGTTTTGCTTTTTTTCTTTATTAGAAGAAGATACTACCATTTATTGCATGCCTACTATGTGTCAAGAGTTTTACATTTATTTTACATTATAATTTGATCCCTAGCCCACTTTTAAGGTGTGTGCCACTTCTCCCCATTTTAAAGGCGAGAATACTGAGGCTTACTTAACTGGGCTAAGACGATGGCACAAGATCATATAGCTGATAAGGGGTGGAATCTGAACCCTAGAAAAAAAATCAAAATCAGGAGGCAAAAGAGCGTGTTGACATTAGGTGCAGGGATTCCTCTCATGCTACTGAAGATGCCTCTGGCTTGACCAAGGCTGCCAAATCAGCGTCTCCTAGTAGTTTACTGCTACCTGTAAAGTACGTTTTAGGCAGGAGGGTTGCAAAAGTGCTGAGCAGGTTGGGATCCTCGCATAGGATTTCCAGTCCTTCGTCATGAAGATCCAAATGTCTCACTGGCAATCTGGTAAAGGAAAATGCTATCGCTCACCTAGAAACACACAGCATACCCTGAAATTTCATTTTCCAGGAAAAGTGCTGTCATGGACTCTTCCTGGGATCTGAATAAGAATTTGAATGTTGTTGGTTTCATGCAGACCAAAAGAAAACGGAGACTGTATGCATTTTTTTTTTTTTTTTTGGTAAAAATATCTTTGCAATTTGCCTTTCATGACCCTGGTAACCAGAGACACTTGTTAATAGTTGTTATTAAAAGAAAAGTCTTGTACTCAGTTCCTGCCACCATCCAGCCATGACCTAAGGAAATTCTATAGCTGTTGTTATCTTCATGGATTAATGTGACGTGAAGAAGGCTGGAAGTTCCCACTGAGCAAACAAGTTCAATTTCATTTCTATAAACTGCAAAGATGAGCACTTTTCAAATTAAAATGGGTTTGGAATGCGGCGTCGGCACGTAATGCAGTAGTGAGAACATCACCATCCCATATCCGGAGCCCAGCCGTCTTCCGTCACGATTGCATCATTAGAAAAAGCCAGATGAGGGTTTTGGGTTTTTATTTTAACTTACAGTAAAAGCGGTGTATTAAGAACTTAATTCCATAGCGAGGAAAAATATCACACTCTTCCTTTTTACAGTCAGCATGATTATTCGCATCCTTTCTGAACACATAGATGTAATGACAAATTAAAATGTCTTTCAATTCCATATCGCCTTTGTAATTACTCATCTGTTACTGTTATTATTGCTGGAAAGGCTCTTTCATAGTTTAGTCAGAGTCCCATTTGATACAAAAGAACATGGAAAATTTCACTGCTATTAATAAATATGCAGCCATCCAATCCAAGAAGAAAATTCTTTTTCATCTGAGAGATAAGCTGCATAATTCATGTATTTTCAGAAGTTTCTTTAAATAGAAAATAGAAGAAAGACATAGGGAAAAGAATTCATTACGTGGTTTCCACTTGTGGTGAGGGACAGTCTTTGTTCTCTGTCTTCAGTTTGATTCGATTTGAAGAGACAATTTCAATTGTCCCGTGTGGACCAGCCGTACTCACACAGCTCACCTTGCTTTTGACACATGTCACCATGAACGTGACGACGGCACGGCCTGTCTCACTTTTGTTACCTTTCTAAAAAGAATGTCACTGGGTGTTAACGGGGACTTTTCTTGGGGTCTTGGAATGCACACTGGAAAAATTTCAAACGATGTGAAATGAGGACTTCCACTTTTCAAAAGACAAGTGCCCACGTCAGGGAACCGTGGTGCTACATTCAACTTCTGTCACCTCCAGCCCCTGTGGAGGTCCTGCCGTGCAGGGGATATGATGGCCTCTGGGACAAGCCAGGTGAGGATCACATCTGCAGGACCAGTCACGTGCAAAAAGCTTTTCCTTTTTCCTACTACACCCTCTTTCCCTATACTGACCCTGAAGTCACAGAAGAGAGATGTGCTCGGACCTGGGTATGAGACAGAGAAGTCTTAATGTAGAACAGGGTGGACCACTGAAAACGGTCTCACCTTTGAAAATAACCAGGAATGTAAGAAATCTTCCTGAGATGTTCACAAGGTGGCGGGAGTGGGTAGAGAAGGCAGTCTGACCACTGTGTTTGAAGGTGGTGGCTAGAGAAAAATTTAGTAACTTATTTCTCCCATACTGAATTTACACTGTTCCATAAACAAGTTTAAAAACAAAGCAGAACATCTCAGCTGTCAAAAGCCTAGTTTCTGAGAGCCAGGTAGCAAGTTTACACAGACAAGGAAACTGCAGTCATGGGCCATGGTTTATATAAAATGATACGGCCAGAATTTGTTAGACGAGGGGGAGTCATGTTCCAGGCAATTTCCACAAATATGTTGCCAAACAGCCATGACTTTGAACTTGTTCAGCCTGAGAAGTGAATGACACCCAAGGACTTAACACCTTGGCTCAATTTATCAAGACAGTACAATGACACATCAAATTAAATTACATTTCTGAAATTGAGCATCTTCCAATTTCTATTCTTTCTATTCTTGTATCTCAAAACTTGGCAAATAAGTGTTAAATTAAGAGAAAAATACAGAGTTTTCCCAGGCTGGTTTCTTTTTCTCCCTCGGCCCATAACCACTCAATCACCAATCTTACTGGCCTCCTCTTCCGCTCTTGAACACGCCATTGCCTCTGCCCCTCCCGCCCCAGGCCCTGGGCCGGCCCCACACTGCGCTTGGCATCTGCTCTGCTGCTCGGTCGCACGGGGCCACAGCGCTTCGCTGGGCAACCCCACTGCCCGGAGAAAGCAAAAACGTCCTGACGTAATTCGCAAAGGTCACTGGTGACGTGACGGCCGCCTTCTGCTTTCTCCTCCAGTCCCACCTCTTTGTCAGTCACCCCTCGCGAGGACGATGACGCAGAGCCTGCGTGATCACAGAGGATCGGCTGAGGTTCCTACGCGCGCCATGCCACGGTTCCTCGTGTGCTGCTACGGTTGGCACAGGCTGTTCCTTCCGCCTGGAAACTCACCCGGCCCCTTCACTTTCCCAGCTCCCCTCGTCCCTCTTGGTGGAGGCGTGCTTCCCCCAGACAGCCTCCCCCGAATTTACCCTCACACAACAAAATGCATTTGGCATATTTCGAGCAGCCCCTGGGAATGGAAAACAGAACCTGAAGAAAATGCCCAAGCTACGGCAGTAACCTGCTATGCCTAAGACAAAGGGTGCGATGTGTTTTGCTTCTGGAATAGCAGACTCTCAGGGGAATGAGGGGTTTTGGGGGGAAATACGGGAGAAGGGGATGAGGCACAGAGAGAGTAGAACCAGAGAGATGGCTTTGTGCTGTGCACGGTGCTGTCTCTGTAGGACACCCAAGTCTTCAATACGGTGGTCTAAACAAATAAAATAATAGCAAACTGTTAATTTCTAGTGGAAGTCTGTGTAGTCCCACTGGTACAGGAGCGGGGAGAAGAAGTGCTCAATTTTGCGGGGGGAGAAAGATGCAGAGAAACCATAGAAGTTGGGAGTCGAAAGTGCAGGCAGGGCTGGACCCTCACAGGTCAGACTTTGCTGGGTAGTCCTAAGCCGCTTAAAGATGACTGAAAGTGGCGTCTCTCATAGCTGATGAACGTGTCGCCACAGGACCAGTTCAATCTGGATCAACTTTGTCAGCAACAAAATGTAACAGAACGATGACTTGTTTTTCAGTGCTGCAAGGGAAGCCCAGGTTGCAGGTCACATAACCTGAATGTGCCCAGATGAACCAGGCGTGCCCGACGTAAGGCCCCAGAGCCAGACAGAACAGAAAAGTCAACCACAGGCAGGATCGAGGAATGGGACTGAATTAAGAAGGATGTGGTGCCCTGTTTCGTGGCTGCAGGGACTCAGGAGCCAAGGACCTGGCACTGACCCTGTGCACGAGCCAATCAGATCATGCCTTGCTGCATTTTCCTAGCTCTTCCACAGTTCCGCTGGGCCTGTACAACCTGCCCCAGACCCTGGTTCAGGGAGACAGAGGTGAGCATTGCCGCCTGTCTCCTCGCACTGGACTCGAAGTAAAGCTGTTGGCCTCTGTGTGCGTCAGGAAGTGCGCCCACGGCTCAGTAACAAACATGAGATGCATTTATCCAAATCCTTCTTGGAAAAACAAATCCCACGTATTTTTAACCCGTGGAACAAAGTCATAATTTAAGACAATCCAGGCTGATTCAGAGAAAAGTCAGGTATTGCAGAGTCAAGAAATCATGAACATTCAAAAGTACAGAATTATTTAAAAGAATGCAGTTCTATTACTTCCTAAGGCACACACGGGCAAAACTGACAAGAATGCTGTGTAATTAACTTAACGAAACACCTAGGGAAACAAGCCTCCTCTGCTTACACAGAATTGCATTGTTTATGTGCAAATGAAAGCCCCGTGTGCTTCAGAGCAGTTCATTCCCTTAAGAAGGCAAATCTTCTCTTTATTATCTTGTTTACACTATTCATTTGCTTTGCAAAACATTTTTCATAAAATCACAAAATAATGAAATGTTAGGGCCAGAAGGGATCCCAGCCATCACCTAGAAAAGCCCAACATCATTGTTTTACAGGTGAGAAAACTCGATGGCTCCCCAGTGCACACATGTTCTCACCTGGAGCCCCCTTATTCAAGTGACTCCATCCCCCCTACTTTGGGGGCTCCAGCCACAGCTGGGGCAGATGCAAGTAGCACAGGGAACCTGCAAAGTGCTAGCTTTGGGGCATGATCCGGATCCATCGCCGCTACACCGAAGCAAGAGAGCCCGGACCCTCCCGCATTCCCTTGCAGAGCTGGAAGCCGGTTGATCCCAGTTTGTTTCTAAGCCTCAGCTCCTGCGTTCCCTCCCCAGCCTGCCCTGACTCCTCTCGCCGGCCCTTCCTGGGCGGGTGCTCGTCCTGAGCACTTTCTCTATTGTTCCAGTGACCTTGTCACACCGCAGTCTTTGCTCACTGTCTGGGGACTGGGTCTCCACTTCTGTAATTTCCGTGCTCGTTAGAAGGCCTGGCACAGAATCGGAATGTGATCTTCCCCAAACAAACACATGAGGAAAACCAGAAGGAGGGTCCACTGCCACACTGTACTGTCCTGCCCTCCGAGTCCACGCCCAGCCTGCGTTTTCAGATAAGAAAAGCACTTCAGAACTCAAATCACCTCCGTCTCTATTCCTGTCTCCTTCTGCTACCTGTCTTATGTATTCACAGGGCTTGTGATTGAAAGCTGGAAAACTTGATTTAGCCCACCCCAGTTGTTAGAGTTGGGTGGTAACGTACAAGGTCGTTCACCTCACTGAGCCTCAGTCTACCCGTCTGTATGACAAAGGCATCAACAGCGTGTTCCTCACGGGCCCGTCACAGGATCAGACGAGATGATGTGTCTCAATTTGCCCAGTAACCATGAAAAATTTAGAAAAGCCTGTTTCCTCGCTCTTAATCACTTGAAAGAAACTGTTGGTGCGGCTGCTGTGTAATAAAAAGTTCTTCAGTCTTTATTCCGGGTTCTCGAGGTGGAAGCTAAACGCTTGGGATTTCTCAGATGACAGCCGTGTCCCTGCTAGTTTATGCGAATGAGGTGACCGTGGGGAGTCCCGGGAGTCTCAGGATGAAGGCTGCCCTGCTGCAGAGACCCACCATGTGACCGGAGGGTCGAGGCTGAACAACATTGGCCCGATCCCCAGGGAGAAGGGCGCGGGTGGAGCCTGACCTAGTCACACGCCGCTGACAGGATCAGTCACAGCTCGGGAACGAAGCCACAGCAAACTCTGGACGCCAACGCGGTCGAGCTTCCTGGCTCACCCGGCTGGTGAACACATCGGTGGGCCAGGAGGGTGGCGTACGTACCCTGACTGCACAAGGAGACGACGAGGCGCCCCATTTGGGACCCTCCCGGACCTTGTCCTATGTGTCCTATGTGTCTTGTCGTTTAGTTGGTCCCGATCAGGATCCTTTATAATACAATGGCGACCACAAGCCTCGCTCTTTCCTGAGGTCTGTGGGGCTGTCTAGCCAGTTACCAAATCCGAGAGCGGTGGGAACGCCCACTTTTGCAGCCAGCTGATCAGAAGCGCAGGTGGCCTGGGAAGCCCAGAGCTACGGCTGATGTCTGAGCTGAGGGTGGTCTTGTTGAAGACTGCGCCTATCACTTGCGAAGTGGGCACTGACTCTAGGTACTTAGTGTCAGAATTGCAGTGTAGGATCGCAGCACCAAACCATCTGATTCCGTTTCTGTTTTACAGGACGCTGAGCCCAATCCCGCTTCCGTGTGGGGCAGACACTGAGAGGGGCCACAGTGCTGGGCCAGGAATGTCTCTGCAGGGGAGAAAATGCAGAGGCAGTTCAGTGGTGCCAGAGAGCGAGCTCTGTGGCCTCTGCCTCGGTTTACTGGTCCATAAAATGGGTATGATAGGATAGTATACTACGTAGACCTCACAGGGGTGTTGTGAAGACTAAATGATTAATACGTGGAAGTATTATATATGTGGTACACGTGAAACAGCAAATTAATGTGATCTCTTATTACCGTTATTATTGTTATTTATCTGCTACGTGGGCCTTAGTGTTAGGCTACGTCAATTATTGAGTCCCATCTAATTGCAGAAACAGACATAGGGCGGTGAAGTCAGATATGCCTTCTAGAAACCAAGGGCAGCTCTGTTTCTACCCACTCCAGGGCAAGCACGGATCACGGGAAACAGTGGGGCGTGGCACAAAGACGGTGGTCGTGGGAGCAACACCAAGACTTCACGAGCTCACAGTGTTCCCCAGTCAAAAAGGCTACAACGGGCCGGGCTGCACTGTCCATTATGGTACCTGGTAGCCACATACGGTTATTAAATGTAAAATAATTAATATTAAATTAAACTTAAAATCCAGGTCCTCGGTCATGCCAGCCACATCTCAAGTATGATGAGCCACACGTGGCCTGTGGCTACTCCATTGCCCCGAGCAGATATAAAACGCTTCCCTCATCGCAGAACATTCCATGGGGCAGGGCTGCTCATCGAAAGCGTCTGAAACCAGCGATGTTTGGAAATGTCAATTGCAGCTCTCTCTTTTTTAATTCTATAACTATGTAAAATCGCCCATTTTCCCCAAAATAGAAAATAAAATGAAGAAAAACAGTGGGTGAATGTTACGGAGAGAACAATCACTCTAACGTTCAAATACTCTGTGCCTCTATCTCTCAAACATTTCGGCGCCCGGGCGCCGGTGAGGGCAGATGTCAGACTCGGGTGTACTGTCTTCCTCTCCAGCTCACGGGCAGACCTCCTGGGGTGCACGTCATTGACAACCTGGCGCCCGCGCTGCCACCCGGTTCCTGGCATGCGGGGGTGAGCGGTTTGGAGAAGTGGAAAAGATGGCCTTGGGCAGGGTGAGGCTGGAGGCCCGTCAAGCGCAGTAGCGAAGCAAAGCGAGGGGTACGGGTGGGTTTGGCGGGGAGAGGGGGGAGGTCCGAGGGAAGGGAGGGGCTGGGGACAGGAAAGAAACGCTGTGAGGCACATTTCGGAGAAGGGGATGGGGCGTAAGGCGGGACGGGGTGCAGCCCTGCGTGCAGAGGGGAGATGCCAGGCTGGGGCGGGGGGAGAAGGCAGGAAGCTGAGGGAGAAGCCAGGGGGTCTGCACCTGTGCCAGGGCCACCGAGGGGTCGGGGAGGACCCTGGCACCTGGGCCTGCCTGCTAGTGGGAACAGCAGGAGGAACACGATCGCGCCATTTTTATGACAATAATTGTGTTATTATTACAGCTCCAAAGCAACAGTATGTCATGGAACAAGTGGACTCAGAAGGAGCGTTAATTTGGGATCTGCATTGGGATCGACCACTAAACGGTTACATTGCGAGTGTCGCCCCATCTTCCCAAGCCTCAGTCTCCTCATCTACGCAGTGAAGACATGGACCAAGTCCTTCTCTGATTCCCTTTCGCCTCCTCCACGCTGAAATCCTGGGGTCTGGCCAAGGTCCCTGCCGCAGAGACAGACTGAAGCTTCTACGTCATTCAGTTCCAAGTTGGGCAGTTTTCTGTCGGTCCCGTCCAAATTATCACAAACTCCACAACGACAAGTCCACAGACAGAGCGCATTCTAGGCTAACCTCTTCTCTTCTTTGTTTCCTCCAAGCTCAGAGTTTGTGCGCGAACCAGCACCGGCTACAGACAGCAAACCTTGCAGCAGATGTCCACGTCATTACCGAAAACCGCCAGCTCACTCTGCAAACAGAGCCACGCTCTGTCTTGTGGACGTGCTGAGGGGTCGTGAAGAGGACAGAGGAAGCCAGCCGTGCCATGGAGCATCTCTCGGAGACGGCGGTGACGTCCCCCAGGGCCCCCAAGGCTGGACCAAAACAAAGCAAACACACAGGACAAAGGCAGCAACGCCTGCAGTGTCTGTTGTGGGCAAACCCAACGATGGAGAAGCAACTCAGCCTCAGCCGGGAACCGTCTTAGTGAAAATCCACGACAACGCCTCACTCCAAACAACGACATCCTCCGAATTGTCCCAACAGGACACTCTGAGGAGAACACGCGATTGTGGAGTCTAAAATCCTGCTGCTGCATCACGGGGTCGAAATCATGTCACTTATATTAATAGGAAATGACTGTGCTTCTCCAAACCTCAGTTCCCTAATCTCTAAATTGGGGATAAGACAACGGCTGTACAGGGCTTCTGCGGGGACTAAATGAGTTAATGAAAGCCCTTGATGTGACTTTATCACTCCTTAAAGACCATTTTACACATTTTAATTGAGACAAGGTAGTGGGAATCGCATATTAGTCAGCTAAAGTGCTGTCAATCATTTGCCGACATGACGAATCTCTATCACCGTGGACTCCCGAGTGTTCGAGGAACTGAATTTAATATTTGAGCTGGTGGAAGGAAGACACGTGCGAGCCTGGCGTGCTGGACACTTTGGCCTACGCAGTCAGAAGCTGCAAGAAGGCGAGGGAAGGGAAGGGGAGGGGAGGCAGGTGCACAGGAAGAGCTGTTCAAATCCATTTTCTGCCTCACACCTCTGCCCTGATCGGCATGAATGAACTCTGTGATCAGCTGAAAAGATTCTCAAGCAAAGTTTTGAAGGTGCCACCTGGCTTCGTCAAACTGCTTACAGCAAATGGTAAGAGTGAAAACTGAACAAACAAAAAGTAATCAAGGAACCAAAACTTGGTGATTTTGAAAATTCTCAGCCTCTCCAGACAGTAAACAAGGTTAAAATTAAGAAATGGCTTTTGAGCACTGCCGGGAAAGTGTGGTCCAGGTAAGAGCGCAGGAGCTTCGGCTGAGACTTCAAAGGGATCAGAGGATCAAAGGGCCTTTTAAAGAGATTAAAGACGTGTCTCACCGTTTGTCTCCAGGGAATAACTGTGTCTCTGGGAAGCACGAAAACATTGTCCCTCTGCCTTCTCAGCAGGACCCAAAGGTAAAGAAGGGCTTTTCTTACAGAGATGTGTGGGTATAACTTTTTTCTTACGCAAGTAAGTCAAATAAGGTTCATAGAAACCCTACGAAGTTTTTGAGAAAATGATACCAGCAGAAACACTGCCATTTTGCACCTGAAGTAGCAAAGATAGTTCCAAATGCAGAGGTCAGTAGACCCCAGAAATGCTACTGGCAGGAAGCAGGCCAGGCAAACTAGTGAGGTGAAGGCATGCTCCCGCCGTCACGAAAAAGGAAGGGACTTTCAGTTTCATCTCGTTCCTCTCTTGTGGTCCTGCTTGTTTGCTCTGATCCTTGTGAGCTGCTGTATGTTGTGAGCTTCCCACGTGCACAGATGTCTGTGGCCAGTGGTTCTTGAGGAACTGAGACCCTCATTCCAACAACCCACAAGGCACCGAAGCCAGCAACCACTGCGTGAAGTTGGAAGCAGACTCGCCCCTAGCTGAGGCTTAAGATGACCACGGCCCGATTGCAGGCTTAGGAGAACCGGACCACAGAACCCAGGTAAGCCGTGCAAGCCATGCCGGGATTCTCGGCCCATAGGAATCACGAGATAATAAATATTGTTATTCTAAGCCACTAAGTTTTGGGGTAATTTGTTAAGCCACGATAGATAACTAATAGCGTTACAGGTTGACTTGTGTCTCCCCAAAATTTAAACGTTGAAGTCCTAACCCCCAGTACCTCAGAATGTGACTTTATTTGGAAACAAAGAAATTGCAGATGTAATCAGTTAAGACGAGGTCTTACTGGAGGGGGTGGGCCTCTAATCCAACGTGACTGGTGTCCTTATAGAAAGGAGAAATTTGGCCCCAGAGGTGCATATACAGGGAAGGTGCCGTGTGAGGACCGAGGGACGCTGCCACAAGCCAAGGAGCATCTGCGCAGGCAGCGCCGCTGGGAGTGGGGAAGAAGGTTTGCAGTGATCTCGTGGAAGCCCCGCTGAGCCTGCAAACTCCACTATTCTGATGCCGTCTGTTTGCTCCTGTCAGGAGCCGGGAGAAAGGCCTGCAACCGACCCTTCCCTGGCACCGTCAGACGCAGCGCAGCTCCGCTGAAAGCCTGATCTTGGATCTTCGGCCTCGGGCCTGTGAGACTGTACCTTTCTGCTGCTTAACCCCTCAGTTTGTGGTGCTTTGTTATAGCAGCCCTTGCAATGAAGACAGTCGGTAAATGGAAAGAAAAGCATGGTGACAGAGGACCACGCAGCAAAAATGCCATCAAGGAATGGTTTTTCTCCACTCCCAATAGTCCTCTGAAATGCTGGGGGAAAAAAAATCTATGTTTGCCCCTATTCAAATGTTTTCACCACGGGGCCGTGCCCTGGCGTCAAACTCTCCCTCATGTACCTCCCAAAGAGTAGCTGGAGACAAACAAACCAAAGCAAAATCCAAGGCACAATAAAAATAAATAAGAAAATCCACATATATCTCGCCTCCAATATAGATTTGCTCCTAAGGAAAAAAAAAAAAGAATAAAAATTGAGCTCTCTTTTGTGTACCTTAATTTATAGTGCTAGCTGACCTATTTAAGAAACCGCAGGTGAATCACTTTAACAAGAAGGAAACCGTCTTCTAACGCACTCGGACACAGACAGGCCCAGGCTCCACGGAGCAGCTCGCCTGACCTCAGCTCTGACCGCGACCAGGCGGCGTTCTAGGCGTCGGCTCCACCAGTTCTCAAACCCTACATATTCGCTGTCGATTCACAGACAAAAAGAAATTGACTATGGAAAATTCAGGGCTGAAAAACAGTCAGCCTGATTAAAATTCATGTTGACAGCTCTCATCCAATGCTGGCAAGTCCTGGTGGGGAAAAAAATCCTTTTTTGTTGTTGTTGTTGACTTTGTTAATACTCAAGGAGAAAGACTGAAGAAATGAATCACATCCAGTGGTCCTCGGAGGAAAGTGACAATTCCTCAGGCAGCATAATTATCTGCTTCCAGCCGATGGCCCTTACTGCCTGGTGACTGACACAGGAAGGGAAGGGACAGGGGCTCTCCTGGCTCCTGTGAACTGCAAACGCCAGGAAACTGCTCTGCTCCCCACCGGTTGCCACAGAAATGTCGGTTACGCGCAGCACACAAAGCACAGCGAAATGTGGCCCGGTGCTGCTTCTGCCTCAGCCTTGAACGTAGACTCAGACGCATCCAACCACCCGCAGCTGGTCTTAGTAGCTTTTTACATAAACACACACACACACACACACACACACACACCCCGACATGGGAGAAATATGGAAATGCAATCATGACAAACAGTGACATTTCTAAAGGTGTATCATTTGCAGTATTTTGATTAACTCCCATTTCAGAATGGCAAAGCAGCTTATGTTAATAAACAGCAGGCTCCAGTTAGACACCTGTGCACGCGATCTACATGGAACTCTTGGCCAGCTCACGTGTGCCACTGGTTTTCCCAGTCTGTGCGTGGGCAACCCTGCTGGGAGCGGGAAAAAGGTTTTCAGTGATCTTGTGGGCCACCGGCATGAGCCTACAAACTCCCACTGTTTTGTGGGTGTTGCCTGTTTGCTTTCTTGTCTTCTGACACAGGTCTCTCTCAATCTGACTCCCTGACCTAAAATTCAGAGTCCAGAAAGCAGCAATTCCCTCTAAGGAAGCCCCCTGTTGATTATAGGACAATACTTAGTTGGCTATTTGGAAATCCCAGAAATCGTGGTACGATGGAAAGGAGGTGGACCTCGGGGCCGGACAGATTTGGATTTGAATTTAGGCTTTGCAACATACCAGTCATGTGACTCAGTAAAATTGCTTAAGCTCTCTCAGCCAGTCCCCTCATCGGTCAATAGGAAGGTGACATTTGCCACTCACAAATGTTTAGGGCCAGGCACTGCTGTCACGTGCTGAGGACGCAGCAGGAAATCCAAGTGGCAAAGCCCAGGCCTTCTATGCCAGTGTGAAGAGACTGGAGATGGATGCAAATAAATAAATTATATGGCGCGTTGGAAGGCGACGGGACTATGAAGAAAAATAAAGCAGGGCAGGGGATAGGAAGGATGTGGGCATGTGGCTGTCAGGGAAAGCAGGCGGCGGGTCAGGAAGCACACGGGCTCCGCCGCGAGAGCTCCCACAGGTCTTCAGGGGGCAGCCCAGGAGTCAGGGCTGGAGCTGGCAGGAGGGTGGGAGCCGGAGGGAGCAAATGGACCCGGAGGTCGAGGCGTTCAGGCGAATGAAGGCCCCGCGGGCCGTCGCACAGATTAAGCTTTTACGGAACGAAGGGGGAAGCCGTGCGTTCATCTCAACCAGGGAGTGGCCTGACCACTAAGAATTTAGTGACTTAAAGGAAGGTGATGAATTTGATATAAAGCACATAACTCATCTCTTGGCACAGGTAGGTGATTACAAAAATGCTATCTTGAAACCCTCTTCGAGCTCCTCAGAGAATCACAATAATCGTTCCTTCTCTTCCTTTTTCCCCCAAGACTGTGTGACTTACGCGGAAAATTTTAGTTAGAAGTTTCTATGTTGCCTGAATTAACGTCATGAAATTTAAATAATAGAAATGAAGTTCATGATGAAGCGTGTTGTTTTATTAGCGATTCTGATGGTTTCTGTGGGTGAGTTCTGCACAGCCGGGTCAAGGAGGTCAGATAATGTTCCACCATGCATCGCCGCTGCCAGTGGAGAGGGCCCTCTTGACCAGCACGCACAGACACACTCCGCATCTGCTCAGAGAATGTGAGAATGACTTCCCCCAAAGAGAAACACAAAGACTGGATGGCACCAATAGGGTACTTTGTCCATTCGGTTAAAAACTTGTTTTGGAATCAATCTATTGCTGTTTTTCTCTTTCCTGACTTCTGCTAAGTGGAAAAAGGTCAAAAGAGGTGCAGAGGTCCTACAAGAGCCAGCCTACTAACACCTTCTGCCATGGGCTGGATGTGTGCATCTTCCTGCAATTCACATGTTGAACCCTAATCCCCAATACGGCAGTATCAAGACACAGAGGCTTTGGAACTTGACTAGGTCACTAATGGGAGTAGTGCCCTTATAAAGAGGACGGGGGAGCCCTTCTGTCCCTTTCCCCACGAGAGGACACAGCAAGAAGGTGCCATCTATGAAGAACGGGCTTTCTCCAGACACCGAAGGTGTTGGCACCTTGATCTTGGACTTCCCAGCCTCTAGAACAGTGAGAAATACCTTGTGTTCTTTATAAACTACCCAGTCTGAGCTATTTAGTTACAGCAGCCAGAACAGACTAAGACACCTTCCTTCGTAAGACTTGAGGTTGTCGATTGACTCCACAGGGTTGTTAAAAATGGCTCCCCAGAAGGAAAGGCCCCCAGCTCCCGAGTTTGCATTTCGAGTCTTGCGCTGTCTTTTGAGGGTTGGGTAAACCAGTGTCTGAGAGACAGCTTCACTGTCTAAACCTTAACTTGTTTTTCCCCAAATTAGTGTCCGTTCTTGCAATCCTTAGCTGACGGAATGGCTTCTGTCTCGTGTCTGAGCCAGAAACCTGGGAATCGAAGACTCCCATGCAATTGGTCAGCAAGTGATATGAATTTTGTTTTTCAGACACTTTCTGAGCTTCTGCATTTCTGCTGTTTCTGCCATTGTCCTAAGACACGCTGCTCTAACTCCTCTCCCTGCTTCTCAGTACGTCTTCTAATTGATCCACTAATTGATTTATTTGCAAGTAAAAACCTAATTCAGCCCCTTTCCTCCTTAGAACTCTCCAATTTCTCTTTCTTGCCTAAACTCCTTAGATTTACACTTTAGGCTTGTGATTTGGCTACCAAACATCTCTCCAGTATTATTTTTAAGTATTCCACTTTTTTGCTTCCTTATTTCTCCAACCAAAATGCACCTCATACCCCAGCCATTCTGAGTTTGCGGTTCTCCTAAAATGCGCCAAGCTGCTTTAATCAAATTCTTTGTTAATTGCCCTCAGCCTGGAGTGCTGACTCAGGGACTGTGGTCACCCTGGGAAGGCGGCTCACAGCCGGCGCCTGCAGGGCACAGACAGCCAGCTTCCAACTGCTCAGCTCTGGCTGCTGCTGCCGGGCTGCTTCCAGCAGCAGGGATGTTAAAGCAGACCCTCTCCTGAAAGCCACCGGGATCCTCCAAAGAGACACTTTGGGTCCATCCCCAAAGGTCCCGCTTATAAGCCCACACGGTATTCTAGGACGCCTCTGGCCCGCTGTCTTCCCTCCCTCTTTCACTTGGGCTCACACTCACGGTCTGACGGGTCCCCAGGTTTCTCCTGGCTCCATCCACATTTTCTCCCACAGGTGTTACCCTTCATAAAATGCTCGCTCGCATGTTTAATCGTCTCTCAGAATCTGCTTCTCAGAGGACCCAATTGCAGACTAGCACAATGGCCATCTGTGAAAGCCGACTTTTTAGCCAGCACGTCACTCCTCTGGAAGGCACCTCATCGCCCAGGGGTAAAACAGGACATCACTGATCATAACAGAATATGGTAGGGACGACAGCCACATAACAGCACTGCTAATATCAGAGATGCCGATGTCATGTGTGCTACATGGAACTCCATCGTACCTCCTGTAATGCTGCACGTGCTCATGAGAGTGACGGTGTCTGACATAATATCTCTGTAGTCACGAGACTCAGCACAGTGGCTGGCCCACGACCAGCAGCTGTTCCGCAGTGACTAGGAAAGTGCTGAGTGTACGGCGGTCACTCAGTAAAGGTAGGTCGAAGGAGTGAATGTTTACTGCATTAACTGATGCATAAATCTCTGCTGAACGAGCGAATGCATGAATGAATGGCACACAGTCCCGGAGCGCTGGAGTTGAAGCACACAGAAAAGCGTGAGAAAAAAAGAGAAAATGATTTCTTTCCCTGAGGAAATAATGAAAAATGAGTAACTTCTACCTGGTAAGGATTGTGAGAAAGATACCAAATTGTTCCATTGACATTTCAATCGAAAATATAATTATAAATCATGCATTGAAAGTTTTATAATTTTGCTATGCTTAGCTATTGTAGTGGCTACGTGGTTATCAGTTTTTCTGCATAGAAGATGAATGGGTGAGGTCTGGGTGTTCAGGAAAGGTGGACAGTTTGTGGTGGGGAAGATACAACTGTACCTCTGAGTGGGAGACCTCTGAATTTGCAGAACAGACTCAACAAGAAAACCATCCCTACTTTAAGCACAGTAAAACCGTGTTGTAAAGAGCAACATACTTTCCATGGGATGAGACAGGCCCATGGCTTACTCTACACCAGCCTTTTATTTAGGCAGATGCTATATTTTAAGAAGTGTTTCAGCTCTATCCAGGAGAATACAAGAGGTGCTATATCACCATTTTTTCTTAAAGCTGAATAGTACTCCATGGCATATATATACCACATTTTATTAATCCACTCATGTATTGATGGACACTTGGGTTGTTTTCACATCTTTGCAATTGTGAATTGTGCAGCCATAAACATTCGGGTGCAGGTGTCTTTCTTATACAGTATCATTTGTTCTTTTGGGCAGATACCCAGTAATGGGATTGCTGGATCAAATGGTACTTCTACTTGTATCTCTTTAAGGTATCTCCGTATTGCTTTCCACAGAGGTTGCACTAGTTTGCAGTTCCACCAACAGTGCATGAGTGTTCCTATCTCTCCACATCCACACCAACATTTATTGTTTTGGGACTTTTTGATAAAGGCCAGTCTCACTGGAGATAAGTGATATCTCATTGTGGTTTTAACTTGCATTTCCCTGAAGATTAGAGATGTTGAGCATTTTTTCATATGTTTGTTGGCCATTATTCTGTCTTCTCTTGAAAAGTTTCTGTTCATGTCCTTTTCCCACTTTTTGATAGAGTCATTTGATTTTTTCTTGTTGATTTTCCCGAGTTCTAAGTAGATTCTGGTTATCAGCCCTTTATCAGATTTGTAGCATGCAAAAATTTTCTCCCATTCTCTATTGTCTGTTTGCTCTTGTGACAGTTTCTTTGGCTGTGCAGAAGCTTTTTAATTTGATCAGGTCCCATTTATTTATTTTGGTTGTTGCTGTGATTGCCTTTGGGGTCTTCTTCATAAATTCTTTGCCTAGGTCAAAGTCTAGAAGAGTATTTCCAACATCTTCCTCTAGAATTCTAATAGTTTCATTTCTTAGGTTTAAATCTGTCACCCAGCGTGAGTTGATTTTTGTGAGAGGTGAAAGGTGTGGATCCTGGTTCAGTCTTCTGCATGTGGCTATCCAGTTTTCCCAGCACCATTTATTGAATAAGAATTCTTTTCCCCAGTGTATGCTTTTGTCTGCTTTGTCAAAGATTAGATGGCTATATGAGAATGGTTTTATATTCGGGTTCTCAGTTCTGTTCCACTGGTCAATGGCTCTATTTTTGTGCCAGTACCAAGCTCTTTGATTACTACAGCCTTATAATAATGTTTGAAGTCTGGTAAGTTGATACCT